>CAUYQV010045414.1:0-15219 GCA_963574575.1 Galagoides demidoff
ATCAAGTGCATTAAAAGGTCTTATAAAACAATATGGTAATAGATGACACACATGATTAAATTTAGAAGAGTTGAACACTTCTGAGTCAGCATTGTTTAATAATTTCATTAATTGAGGGGAGGAGGGAGGGAGAGAGGAGGGGAGAATGGGTGGAGGGAGGAAGATTGGAGGGATCACTTCTGAGGTTTATCTTACAAGGGTACAAGTGAATCTTTCTAGTAAGAGTAGACTGTGAACATTTTATTTTTTTTATTTTTTTTTTTGAATGTGAACATTTTAAAACAATAACTAAGAAAATGACATGAAGGCTATGTTAACCAGTTTTATGGAAGTGTTTTGGATTGTGTGTGAAAACCCCACACTGTACCCCAGAAGTGCATTAATGTACATAGTTACCATTCAATACAAAAAAAAAAAAGGAAAAAATACTGTACATGAGGGTCAGAACTATGTTATATTTAGTGTTTTTAAAAATGTGTTTACTTTTCTTTAGCATTTAATTAATACATCCTCATTAGAGAAGAAAGCAAAAATACAGAAAGTACCAAAAAAATGCTGTACTATTTTTATATTAAAACAAACAAGGCTAGATTATGGTGTAGGAGGTAAAATTACCTTTGTGATAATAAGCAAGAACTCAAAGGCATTTCATGCCTGAGTGCAAGCCCTCAAACTCTGGGTTAGGAGACCCATGTGGGCTCTTCAGGGAAAGGCTTGAGGTCACTGTGTGGGACATGTGCTCCCTGAAGGCTGGTAGACTTGCCTGTTGAGATTTTGCCTGGCAATGTCTTCTAAGAGTGAATCAAACTCCTGATAGAAATTTCACAGTGCACAGAACATTCTGAACTGAATTTCACAGACTGAAGGGACTGTAGGAGACTATTTAATGCAAGCTCCATTTTACAGATAAGGAAGTTGAGGCCAGAGTGGTTGAGTTACTCAAAGTGGTGGACAGTGGCAGAGCCTTGAGCTCTCAGCTCCTATCCCAAACAGCCTGTAAGCACCGCAGCCTCTCGCATGAATTTCCTGTCACTGCTGATTGCTATCCCCACACAGCCCTTTCTACATCCTGAGTCTCTCTAATTCATAAGGGATACTTAATGTCAAACTATACCCAGGTGGGAGATTCATGGCACTGGGGTGTGCTAAGCTATGATTTTTCCCACTCCCGAGCTGTGCTGTGCATTTCTAGCTATCCTGGTTGATCTTTATATAAACTTATAGTTGTGTCTTATATAGAGCCATAGTATACTTCATAGCCACATCTGTCTGCCTTCCCACTGCCCCATGAGCCCTGGGGTGGATCTGATATTTACTGTTTCTTGGACTTTATCTGCCCTAGGAGGTGCCATTTTCCTCCTATTATCATCATCCTTGGGGGACTATGATATCTACTCATGTAAAGAAATCTCTCTCCATCCTCTGCAACATAGAGAAGCGATAAGTTTGTTCTTTAGCTTAACCAACAATTGCTGGTTTCAACCCTGTAGCATGCCCTGGATTGGGGGTTGTGCATACAAGAATAAGATAGTACCCAGGTCTCAAAGTCAAAGGTCAAAGGTCTCAAAGATAACCCGGTCTACAGGAAGAGACAAACAACAACCACAGCAACAACAACAATAGCAGCTAACATTTATTAATAGTTTACATGCAAGGCACTGTTCTAAGTGCTTTACCCATACTGACTCTTTTCATCCTTGCAATAACCTATAAGGTAACAACAATGATTATTTTCCTTTTACCAATGAGGCACTGAACAAAGATGTTGTCCATAACTGGTAGAGATGGGATTTGAACCCAGAAAGTTTGATTCTAGCACTCAAGCTCTAATTCACTGTACACATTAAATATTGACCCATTACTATACCACACTTGTGGGCTCCGACAGAGGGTCAGATAGATTTCTGCGATCAGGAGAACAGAAGATAAAATAATTATTGAAATCATCTACCTCATAGATTAGTGTAAGGATGGAAACATCAATATATAAATATGAAACTCTTAGAAGAACATCTGGCACGTAAGTATTTAATAAATGATAGCTGAAATTGTTGTTGTGACAAGTTGCCTCCTCCCATAGACTAGGTGATCCTTGAGGGTTGAGTATCCTATTAATTATTGCATTCATAGCTCCCAATCCAGATCCCAGCTCAGAGCTGAAGCTAGTAATTGCCTAAGTGAAAGAACTTAACAAAGCAGGTGCTCTCAAGTCTACGTGAGGACCTATGAAGCCCCTGCCCTGTACTGGCTTTTCCACGTGGGACCTGGAGCTGTACCCATTTTCAGACAAGGGATACCATGTGTGCAGCTTAACTTGCCCTGAACCCTTCTCCCTCACTCGCATATTGCGGAAAATGCCTTTTGCTTTTATTTGACAGAATGTGAGAGAGAGGAACACAGACAAATCGCCCAGTGTAGGCTGATGGTTGGCTTGGGTACAAGGTCGGGGCCATATCTGGGACAGAGAATATATTTTTAAACCTCTTTCACTTGGACAGTACCATACTTGTTTCTCTGACTTCATGCTCTTGAAAAGCACTGGGAGCTATTTTTTAAAAAGCTATTTTTATAAATTAAGATAGACTTCAATAAAAATTCTGAAATAATTAATCAAGGAATGTCTGGTCGTGGTAGGAAATTAGCAAGCACAGATAAGCAAAAGGAAGCGAATTAAAATCTACTCTAATCCTACAGCCAGAAGTAACTACAGTTTAACATTTTGCCCCTTGTGCCCGTCCTTCTGGATGTTCTCTAGGCAAAGGAAATAGGATGCAGATTAGGTGGGCGGGAGCTTTGCCCACACCCTCCTCCCACCCCAGGCCATTATGAGAATGTTGGCGTGGGTTCCACCTAAGTCAGTTTCCCTCCTCCTCCCCTTATAAGGAAGGCCTACCCTTTGCCTCAGAGACTGTGTGTGTGTGTTGGAGCCTAAGGGGTGAGGACGGGGAATGAGAAGCAGGAAGGGTGTGGGCTGCAGGATTTTGCAGCAGGATTTTCGAGAGGCACAGAAGCAGCTACGGCATGTGAATGGGAGAGGAAATGAGGATATTTAAATAGTATTATTGGGCACCATACATGTGCCTTCACATGATAAGATGTGAAAAGTATGAATAAGGGGTTAGTGGTATTTTAAAATGACTTTTGTTAGCTTAGTTCTTTAGACTTAGATGCTTTCTTAGACCAAACTGTCTGGGTCATGATTTTATAAAGAGAACATACGCATTTACCTATGTACATGTGTACATAGATGTACACATGTAAAAATTTTTAAAATTGTACTATATGATATCTGTGAAACCTTTTAATCCAACAATATTATAAGTAAATGCCTGCCAAAAAATATATGTATTTATAGGGAATAACTTTAATGACATCACAACACTCTAATATATGGAGTAAATAGACTACTGTGTATTTAACCGCCCACTATTTAAATGGTTTCTAATATCTTACTATATACACAAAGCTGAAATAAGTATCCTTGTGATTAGAACCTTCCACGTAATCATGAATTTATCCTTAGGTTATATTTCTAGAAACAGAATTACTGGGTCAGAGGTATACACATGTTTAAGGTTTTAGAGGGTTATGGCTTATCGTAACTCAGCAGCAAAGGCACAGTATTCAGGAGACATTAAAGCCATTCCTTCTCCACACCTGAACACATGGGTTGCTGGTCCTGTGCTTCATCATGGACTCTAGATAAAGCAGCATCTGCAGTTTTTTCTTTTTTTTTTGAGACAGAGCCTCAAGCTGTCATCCTGGGTAGAGTGCTGTGGCATCACAGCTCACAGCAACCTCCAACTCCTGGGCTCAAGTGATTCTCTTGCCTCAGCCTCCCAAGTAGCTGGGACTACAGGCGCCTGTCACAATGCCCGGCTATTTTTTTTTGGTTACAGCCGTCATTGTTGTTTGGTGGGCCTGGGCTGGATTCGAACCCATCACCTTAGGTGTATGTGGCTGGCACCTTAGCCACTTGAGCCACAGGTGCCGAGCCTTGCAGTTTTTTCAAAAGAGCAAACCAGTCCCATGTATCAAGGATGGCCCATGAGTAGCTAAGTACCCATGTGACTTTAACTTACTTCTCTTTGAGACATCACGGAAAGCCCTACTGGGAACCCCAGGGATCTTCTTTCTAAAAAATATTCCAACACAACTTAGTCCTAGTCCCTCATCCTAGGCATATTCTGCAGTTTTAGGTCATAATCAAAATTTAAATGAGTGTCTTATCAGACAACTAATGAAAAGGGGAGCTACTGACCAGGAGAAAATATTAAGATTTTATATCCAGACTATATGAATAATTCCTAAAAATGAGTAACAAAAAGGTCAACAACTCTGCTTAAAAATTGGGCAAAGGGCTTGAAAAGACACCTTCACAAAAGAAGAGACATAAATGTCCAATAAACGTGTGGAAAAGTGCTCAGCATCGTTAGCACTAAAAGGGAAACCATTACACTTTTAGTGGAATGGCTAAAACCAAAAAAATTCAGATCAAGAAATGTTGGTGAGGTTGAAGTGTAGAGTTAGAACTATCATACTTCTCTGGCGGGAGGGGAAAAAGTGCGTATACTTTGAAAATCTGACTATAGGTTTTTAAAAAATTAAACATATACCCACCCCAGGACCCAGAAATTCTACTCCTACATAGTTATCTAAGATAAATAAACATATGTTCACAAAATACTTTTATAAAAATAGGTTTTTTCCCCATATTAGCTCTAAACCGAAAACAACCCAAATGTTCAACACTAATGATGAGGAACTAAGTAGTTTTATGCTTCTACAATGGAATAGGGCTCAGTAACGAAGAAGAATAAACCACCGATACCTGCAACAACATGGATAAATCTGGAGTGAAAAGTTGGACACAAAAAAGCACGTGCTGAATCATTCCATGTATAGGAAGTTCAAGGACGGGAGAATGTATTAGGGTGACAGGTTTCAGAGAAGTGATTATCTATGGGGGGCAAGTGAAGACTGACTGAAAGGACCAGGGAAGGAATTTCTGAGGGTGATAAAAATGTTCTGTGTTTTGACTGGGCTAAAAGTTACAAGGGTATGCACGTTGGTCAGAGTTCATCAAATTGTACACTAATGATCTGTTTTATCATATATTGATTTTGCTGTAATGAAAGAAACAACATGGGTTGGGGCAAAATAGCCAGCTCGATGGGGATGGTCAGGGAAGGTTTCTAAGAGGAAGTGACATTTTTTGAGCTCTGGAGGAAGAGAAGGGGTTGGCCGTGTGACTATCATCAGTAAGCTTATGAAAAAGCCCTGAGGTGGGAGAGAGCGTATGGTACTCGAGAAAGAATCATTATGGGATAAAGTGTGTCCCCCTCAAAATTTTAATGTTGAAGTCCTAACTCCCAGTTATCTCAGAATATGACTGTATATTTGGAGATAGGGTCTTTACAGAGGTAACTGAGTTAAAATGAGGTCCTTAGAGTGGGCCCCTAAACCAATTTGATTAACATCCTAAGAAGAGGAAATTTGGACACAGACATGTCCTAAGGGAAGACCACGTGAAGATACGGAAGACAAGGCCATCTATCGGGTGTCCCAGAGGTCATCATACAGAGGGAAAATGGGAAACTGTAGCTAAATGACTTTTATTTATAAAATACTCGTTACAACATTTTGGGCGGTGCCTGTGGCTCAAGGAGTAGGGCACCGGCCCCATATACCAGGGGTGGTGGGTTCAAGCCTAGCCCCAGCCAAAACTGCAATAAATAAATAAATAAATAAATAAATAAATAAAATATTCCTTACAACATTTTACAAAGTATTTATAAAATATTCTCTATATGTTATCTATCTTTTTGTGAAATTTTATGACTATTTCATAAATAAAGGTACATTTAGCTGTAATTTCCCATTTTCTCTAGGTATGGCAACCTTTGGGACATACTATATAAGCCAAGGAGAGAGAGGCCCAGAACAGATGGTTCTCTCCTGCCCTTAGAAGGAACCACCCTGCCAACACCTTGATCTAGGACTTCTGGCTTATAGAACTGCAGAAAATAAATGTCTGTTGTTTAAGCCACTCAGATTGTGCCCTAGCAAACTGATACATGGACCTTCTGGCTGAAGCCCCAGTTGTCAGGAGATGGGGCCGGAGGGGCAAGCAGAGTCCAGATCATGTGGGTCGAAAAG
This sequence comes from Galagoides demidoff, assembly GCA_963574575.1. NCBI lineage: Eukaryota > Metazoa > Chordata > Mammalia > Primates > Galagidae > Galagoides > Galagoides demidoff. The sequence continues at coordinate 6,160 of CAUYQV010045414.1, forward strand.
GCATGGTAAGAAGGTTGGACTGTCTTGAAAGGGCAATGGGAAACTACTGAAGAATGTTAAGCAGGGAAGAAATGTGATTAGAATTTATGAGAGGTCAGTGAGGAGACTCCTACAGTAATCCAGGCATGAAGTGTTGCCAGGGCCTTAGATCAGGGTGGCTGCAGAGACAAAGAAGATGTGGGTAAGTTCAAGATACATTTTAGAAGAGAATGGACAGGACTGGTTGATAAATTAGATGTGGGAGTGAAGAAGAGGAAGGAGTCCAAGCTGAGACCCTTTACCAAGGAGATTCATGCCACCGGGGTCTCCCTGATGTTCTCTGAGCTCTCCAAGCACGGATCTTCCTCTGGGGCCTTTCACTTGCTGTCTCTTCTGCCCAGAATGCCCTTCCCATGGGGACAGGGAAGCCTGGCTCTCTCATTTTAGGTCTCTGCTGAAAAGTCACCTCTCTAGAGAACGCTACCCTGGCCAACCTACTGAGTGCAGCTCCTATCACTCTGTACAACCTTGCCCATGTTATTCCTCTCCACAGCACTCCTGACCTTGGGCCCTGCATCTTTGCACTTGGTGTTTGTTCCCACGACCAAAATATACAAACCGGAATATAAAGCTGGGGTTTTGACTTGTTTCTTGCTACGTCCCAGAATGGCACATAGTAGGATATTAACAAACATTCAGTGACTGAATGAGCAGAAGTTAATCTTAAAAGCCCAGAGATTTTCTACTCAAAAGTCTGCAACAGGCTGGGCATGGTGGCTCAAGCCTATAATTCCTGGACTTTGAGAGGTTGAGGCTGGAGGGTCACTTGTGGCCAGGAGTTCAAGACCAGCCTGCGCAAGAGTGAGACCCCATATCTAACAAAAACCAGACAAAATACGCTGGGCGCGGTGGCATGCACCTGTAATCCCAGCTACTTGGATGGCTGAGGCAGGATGATCACTTGCGTCCAGGAATTTGAGGTTGCTGTGAGCTATGATGAGGCCACTGCACTCCAGCCTGGGCAGCAGAGGTAGACTCTGTCTTAAAGTAAAAAAGTCTGCAACAAGAACGCACATTTCTATGTGTCCGAAATGAATTAGTACTAATTGGAATGGTGTTGAAGAGAAGCAATGAAGAGGTCCCATCACCATTTATTTTAGAATTCCTTGAGTTGTGAGCCCTAAAGTACACAGCCATCCTTTCCAGGACCACAAGTGCGTACAGCATCACTTTGCCTCACCCTTGATTTCTGGAACACAAAAATTTGAAGGTCTTTCCCCTGCCTCCAGGCCCTGATTTTTTGGCTCATTGCAATCACAGCTCCGTCTCACAAAGAGAACAGATTCTGAGCATACTCTGCAACTTCATGGCACAAGTTCAAAGACCAAGTTGAGGTTTCAGCAATATAAATTTCCAGGCCATCTGGCCATGACAAAAATGATCTGGATCCATGGCTGTTTTCCTTTCCACCAATCAGGGTCCCACGGGCCACACAAAACAGTGCCCCTTGTCTCCAGCTGATAGCTGCTCTGGCTATAACAGCCCCATTGAAAGTGCTGCCTGTCACTGAGGAAGCAGAGACATGTTTAGAAAGTTGCTTCTTTTAGAAAAGCAAATCTCAGGAAGTTCTCACTTCACCTTGTGGGGAGAAGACCGTCATGCTAGAGGAGCAGAGAGACCTCAGCAGAATTTCCCACTGAGCCTGTAACTCAAAAGCTTCTATAATGATAAAGTGAGATGGGTACCCCTCAGTGCAGGCAGGGGGGTTCCAACATAATGGCTTGATGACTTCTCTTTTGCAAAGGTGGGCAAATGGACTTTTTAAAAAATGTTAGCAACATTTCAAATTTCATTCTGATGGCCTTCCAATGGATGGCCCACAATGACTCAAGGCTATGAGGATATGAAGGCAGTGAGTTGTTTCTGTGTTTCAGGTGGGCAGAAAAGACATTAGTGGGTCTCTTGTAGACTTCTGAGCAAAGAAGGACATCCTCTTTTTTTTTTTTTTAAACTTTCAAAGGGTGACCTATAATTACAGTGATACTATGAAGGCAGGACAGTCAACAAAAGAAAGTGCTTCGATGTTCTCAGCACCACTCAGCGCTCCCAAAGCAAAGCAGCTTCCTCCTTCAGCAGGAGTTTCAAGATCCAGCTGCAACCTCCCTTCTTTCTCCTTGTTAACATGCTGCTTTCCCTGGAGCAGTGGAGATTCAAACACTGGGCAGGTCACAGGACCCAATTTACCTTGAGTTACAACCACTGGTCTACCCCGTATTTGGGAGAGTATGACCTCAGAGGTCACCTCTAGATGCATGGCCTCATGTTGAGGCCGGGGTGCAAGGTCTTGGGTACCCTTTATTCAGCCCAGCTCCAGTCCCAAGATGCTGGAGAAAGGCACCTTTGGAGGAGTACAATCATCCCTTTGGTGCGTGACATAATTCAGAGCAGTTCTGAGATGTCTAGAGTGCTAGAATGGACAAGAAAGAGAAAAAAGAGCATCACTCTCTCCCTCCTGGAATCTGTCAGGCAATTAGAATAGCTGCAGTTTGCTGCCTGTTTCCTAAATGCTTTCCACTGACTCACTTATTATTCTTACAACCCTGTAAGGAAGGTACCATTTACAACCCCATTTTGTAGATGAGGAATCTAACGTGTGACCAGGTGAAGTACGCAGCCCACATTCACGCAGCTAGTGAGGTGTCTAGCTCCAGAGGCATAAGCCACCAATGATTAATCAAAATAGCTTTTTAAGAAACCAACCTGAAAGTCAACCTATTAAGCCTGGCTTTTTGTCATGGGAAGAAGTTGCTTTGCTTATTTGCTTTCCAGGTGAGTCATTACCTGCTTTTTCTCACCTTCTTAGCTGAGTTGGGGCTGCAGGCAGCAAGGAGAGGGAGAGCCTCTGTCCTGTGAGTCAGCACTATTCCCTACACAACAGGCGCGCCCCACCATCACGCAGATCTGCTCCTTCAGAAAAACCAGACAGATGCACAAAATCCCTACCTGTCACTCTATCTGCCTCCAAAACATGAACCTCTAACTGTGGCTTGGACTTCCCAAGCCCACACTGAAGAGTAATCACTGGCGCTATACCTTGGTGACCCCTCCTTTTATGGAGGGCAAACTAAGATAACAGGCAGAGCCTGGAGGGAAGAGCAACATAGAGAAGTATGTTGGGTTTGCTCCTTCAAAGACCCAGCTGCAGTGTTCCTCAAGTACTGGGCACTGATGGTCAGTGTCTAGCATCCAGCATCCAACCCCTCCTCTCCCTGTGATCAGCCAGGGGCTCTGGGAGGGACCGATTCTGGACCAGCTCCAATGATGAGGCCTGGCTGAGTTAAGCAAATCAGTGCAACCCCCAGACCCTCCATTGTCACAGGTAAGTGTACTTGGCCTATGGTGCTTTGATCAGAGTACAACCCATAAACCTTATTTCAAGGTTAGGAAGAGAGAAATTCTCTCTTGAATTGCTCAGTGCACATGTAGTTGTGAGGTCTTGGACCCTGCAGCCATTTCTTATCAAAGAGAGCCAAGTAGGGAATAAAGCCAACACACAGGGGAGCAGAGCACCCCTAAACCACACTTGGTTCTACTGTGAACAACACAGTCCCTTTATGTTTTAAACTGGTTTGAGTCAAGTTGGGTTTTCTGTTACTTTTAGGCAAAGCATTTTAACTGATAGCCACCATTCAGGCTGAATCCCAAACAGCAATGTATGTTCTTCTACACTTTTGACAGTCAAATCCAATATTCATATGGCTCAGAGCTATAAACGTGCCCTAGTTTTTCAAGTTTCAGCTCCAGAGTCACCTCTTCTGTTGACACACTTGTTTGTTCATTTGCCCAACAAATAGAGACATGGCATCTACTACCTGCCAGCTCCTATTGTGAGTGCTGAGGTTTCAAGGATAAATAAAACATGATTCCTGTCCTTGAGGGGTCGGCTGGGGAAATAATGTAAGTAAACCAACAAATAAGGGCTTAAGGGGAGTCCTGGGCACTACTGCAACACAAAGGACGGGCTCCAAGTCAGACATGGGGTTGGGAAAAGATGCTGGGGGAGGCAACGTTCAAACCATACTCTGGAAGCATCCCCTAGGCGGGTGGCCTCAGCTGGAGTGGGTCAGCCCTCACAGGCACATTTGGCAATGTGTGGAGACATTTTTAGGTGTCATAACTGGGAGGGCTTCTGTCAACTCATGGGTAGAGGCCAGGGATGCTGCTCAACATCACCCAATGCACAGGATGGTCCCCATAAAAATAACTCCTGGAGCCCTATGTTTTTGGTCGGGATGAAGCAAGCAGGAAGAAGTGTTCCAGGAATCACAAAGAGCATGTACACAGACATGGAGATGTGACCCCACTTGACATGTTTGGGCTGGAGCCAAGGGGGTGGGTTAAGGAGTGATATGTCAGTTAGCAGGGCATCCCTGAGCCAGCAGAGCTGATGAGTCCTAAGCTAGGAGCTTAGACTGAGTCTAAGTCTTCTGAGTCTTATCCCCAAAGCTGTAGGGAGCTCCTGGAGGATTTTAAACAAGGCTATGTGTTTCAGGAGGATTCCCCAGGCAGCTGCCTGGTAGCTTCAGTAATGGTGAGTAATGGGGACTCAACCAGGCAGCTCTGGGACAGACACGAAGAAAGAAACCTTGAGGAGGATGCCTTTCTCCCACCAAGTTCATTGCCACCACATGCTGCATGTACTTGTCTTTCTCCCCCACTTGCCTATAATCACCTGGGTATGCACTGGAACTAATGCATCTTTCCCGTCTCCACAAAGCCTCACACGGGTAGGCACAGTGGACTAACATGTGGGGCTTAGATGCCAATCCCAGCAGGAAGGTAAAACTGCATAGTCAAACCCTTGAAAATCCCTTAAATTGTCCACATAGCACAGCATATTGGCCTCGTGTATATATCCTTATAGAATAATAGGGGAAAAGAGAGAGTTACTCTGCAATGCACAGTGTGAGCAGAGGATATGTAAAAGCCATTTTTCTAGCTTTATTTAAACGACTATTTTTTCTTTTTTCTTTCAGGGCCTGTATTGTTAAGTCAGCTTACCTTAAATGCACAATTTGCTGCAATGGTTCCACTGCACTCAGTAAATATTTACAGAGAAAATGAAAGGGAGAACAACTCCCAAGGGGGTGTTCTCATTTGTCCACTGGTCTCTGGCTCCCACAGGGTTTGGGGGTCAGAGGTGGGTCAAGGAGCATGGGATTGCAAGGAACTGGTGGACTCGGAGCTATGCTGCCTGGGACTGGAAGACGAAGTTCCCCAACTGTTGGACACACTGCCAGTCCCAGCCTCAGCTGTCAGCTCTTGCTCATAACTGCCCTTGGCTAAAGAGAGCAAGGACACCCAATGACTGTTCCATATTAGAGTACAAAAGCCCAGCTGCTTTGCCCAAACTTCAGGCAACTCTGCCAGGCCATCTGAACTTCAGAGCTCTTTGTGGGGTCAGCTGCAGCCTTGCAATGTCTGTACCACAGCTCACTTTTAACTCTGCCCAAAGCTGCTCCATGCCCTTCCCCGATAGCTATTCATACCTAGAGCCCGTTGGGGACCCTGGCCTGCAATAATTGGCTACCTGAGGTTAAGAGGCTAAGAGGTGTCAGAGTCCAGGAAGAGAGGCGATGGGTTGGCAGGTACCAAGAGCAGCAATAAGCAGGGTCTAGGCATCAGAGAGAAGATGCAGGGGGAAGCAGTGAGCACTCCTGATGGAGGGAGGCTGTTTGTCTCCATCCTGCACAGCAAGGAGGTCTGGGTCTGTGGGAGAGGCCACTAAGGACTCCCCCCCTGCTCTCTCCCAAACCTACCAACAAGAATTCCCTGCCTCCTACCCACTGGCCATTTTTATGGGGCTAATACGTATCTTTGTGGGCAGCCACCAGCCTGGTAAGATCTGGACTTTTACCTAAACACCACCAAACACTTCAACCCAAACTCTTTGTTCCAGGTTCTACCAAGGAGCCAGATTTCCCACTATTAGCTGACCCCATTTCTGTCAGATTTTTAAGTTTCCAAAACAGATCAAGGTTGAAAAGGTGCATTTTTATTTCTGGGGAATGGTTTGATCATTGCTTGCCCTTCAGAAGCAAAGGTGATGGATATTCACATACCTGGGCAAATAATTTGGTTGATAAAGGAAAAATCACTTAGGTCTTTACTCTGCCTAAGAATCAAATTTGCAAAATTTTCTTTCCTTTTGCTCACCGCCTCATTATTTTCTACATGACTTTCATTCAGGAAATTACACTTGAATACTTTGTTTTTTTTTGTTTTTTTTTTTTTGAGACAGAGCCTCAAGCTATCCCCCTGGGTAGAGTGCCATGGCATCACAGCTCATAGCAACCTCCAACTCCTGGGCTCAAGCGAGTCTCCTGCCTCCACCTCCCAAGTATCTGGGACCACAGGCGCCCGCCACAACATCCGGCCGTTTTTTGGTTGCAGCCATCATTGTTGTTTGGCGGGCCGGGCTGGGGATTCGAACCTGCCACCTTAGGTGTACGTGGCTGGCGCCCTAGCTGATTGAGTCACAGGTGCTGAGCCGAATACTTTGAAATGCAGATAGTTTTGCTTTTACATTTTAGGCTGACATTTTCTTTTCTACCTGTTTTCCTTTATCCATTGGGAGGAATTAATTTCAGTACCAATCTGGCCTTTCAGGAATGATCAGTTTGGGACATCTTGAAAATATCAGGAGGCTGAGGTGAGAGGATCACTTGCGCTCAGGAATTAGAGGTTATATAGAGTGAGCTATAAACTCTATATGACAAAGGAAGAAGGAAAGAAGGGAGGGAGGGAAGAAGAACATTCTTTTAACAAAGGTGAATCCTCCTAGTCAATTACTGCCCAGAGAGTCATGGTTACTGCCAGGAGGAAGCTGTGTCCCTTAGCTGGGAGGGTAACCAAGAGGTTCAGAATTGTTGCTATAAAACACAGTGACACTAAACCCCTTGGAGGTAAGGGTCTCTCTCCTATAGGTCCTAATATCTATTGCTCTGTGGTGTTTGTTTGCTCACTTAAGTATTCACTTATTTATTTATTTTTTGAGACAGAGTTTCCCTATGTCACCCTCAGTAGAGTACCACGGCGTCACAGCTCACAGCAACCTCCAGTTCTTGGGCTTAAGAGATTCTCTTGCCTCAGCATCCCAAGTAGCTGGGACTACAGGCGCCGGTCACAACGCCCAGATGTTTTTTTGTTGCACCCGTCATTGTTGTTTGGCAGGCCCTGGGCCAGATTTGAACCCACCAGCTCTGGTGTATGTGGTTGGTACCCTAGCCGCTGAGCTACAGGTGCCGAGCCTCACTCATTTATTTTTACAGGCAGCAGCCTTTTTTTTGGGGGGGGGGGGACTCAAGTAACTTCTGAAAAACTCAAAATTAAATCAAGCTCCTAGTTCCTTTGTATCTCCTGCATTGACATTCCCTCACCTGGCAGAAGTGACTGCCTGGCTTCGAGATCCCCAGACCCAGTGGGAAGAATGACATGTTTCCAACAGAACGGCTCACTGCTGGGCTAGTAGATTCTTTTGCCAGAACTGCTCTGGCATTTCTGGAAAATGGAAAATCAAGAGCTCAGAAAATGAATGTGTTGTTTAAAATGATGATTCACTTTTTTTTCCTACTTTGTTTGCTGGCCCATGTTCTGCTCGTGTGAGTTATCCATGTAAGAATCTTTGTGAGCCCTGACATCTAATCTCTTCTAGAGGCTCAGAAATAAATAACTTGGATTATGTTATGTAGGAATGAACACAGAAGCCACGTCCTCCAGTGGTCAGGGGATGAGAGATAAGTGATGTAACTGCTCTGTGCCTCAGTTTCCCCATTCATACAATGGGCATAAGGAGAGCTGACAGGCATCCGTGCAAATTCAGTTATATAATGCATATAAAAAGACTAGAATAGGCTTGGTCTATATGTGCACTAGTAAATATTAGCTACTTCTTGTATGATTGTTATAAGATGTACAAGAGGAGATACAGACCAAACAATTTCATTCTTACCGTCTAATAGTCTACATTCTTAAAATTGCTCCCTAGAAGATCATTTTCCGTTAAGGAAGCTTATATTGAGCTCATATGCACTTTTTGAGATCACATATGCACTTTTCAAAGAAATGTCTATTTTAAAGAGATCTATTAGGATAAAGCAAGCCTCCTCTGAGATAATCTGTACTTGAAATAGTTATACACGTCTCTAAGCAACCTCCTTTAAGAAATTGTCTCTCTCCTTCTTTACTCTGGATAATCTGCTAACATTCCACAGGTATTGAGTACACAAGTCATGTCACCGCAGTTAAAAAAATCTGCCATGTTCTTTTTATGATAAATAAAGAAATCTCTGGCCCATTTCCTCACAACTATAAAAGTATCTTTGCCTAGAATCTCACAGGAAATCTATTAATACCAATTTTAAAATAAATTAAGACACCTATCATATTTCTGGTGCCCGAGCAAAAGGAAAAGTTCCCCAAACTAAACAAGTCTCCAAGAAGAATGCTCACTGTTAATGGGGAGAGATTAATTGGAAACTCCAAATACCCAATTTTATTAATAATCACCGGTTGATTATCAAATCAATGAATGCATTTGGTATAAGATACATTTTCATAAGGAGAAAAAAATAACATTGGATAATTTAACCTAGCAGAAAAATAAAAGATTTTCCCAAAGCCTCTGGAACTTTCTAAAAATAACTATCAAAACTATTTCATGGAAAAGGAAAAAGAAACAAAAGATAAGGGTATCACTTCCAACATAAACATCAAGCTTCGATGTAAGGAAGATCATTAGAGATTCAAATTAGGTAGACTGTCTTTGTAATTGAACCATTAAAAAAATACCACTTTAGGCTCCGTGCCTGTGGCTCAATCGGCTAAGGCGCCAGCCACGTACACTTAAGGTGGCGGGTTCGAATCCCCAGCCCGGGCCCACCAAACAACAATGATGGCTGCAACCAAAAAATGGCCGGACGTTGTGGTGGGCGCCTGTGGTCCCAGCTACTTGGGAGGCGGAGGCAGGAGACTCGCTTGAGCCCAGGAGTTGGAGGTTGCTATGAGCTGTGATGCCATGGC
>CAUYQV010045419.1:0-14693 GCA_963574575.1 Galagoides demidoff
ACGGAGCCTCAAGCTATCCCCCTGGGTCGAGGCCATGGCATCACAGCTCATAGCAACCTCCAACTCCTGGGCTCAAGCGAGTCTCCTGCCTCTGCCTCCCAAGTAGCTGGGACCACAAGCGCCCACCACAACGCCCGGCCATTTTTTGGTTGCAGCCATCGTTGTTTGGCGAGCCCGGGCTGGAGATACAAACCCACCACCTTAGGTGTACATGGCTGGTGCCTTAGCCGATTGAGCCACAGGCGCCAAGCCGGTTATCTCTTGAGGGTTAAAAGCACCCCATGGGCTTACTAGTTTCATTCAAGGAAGGAAAGATGGCATTTAGATATATCTAACATGAAAGATGTCAACCCCTGATTGTGGAGGAGGGCTTGACTTTACAATGTTAACGATTTTCTTCTTCTTTTTTTTATTAACAATTTTCTTCTAAACCTAATTACACCACCAAGCACAGTATCTCTGGGACTTAGAAAATATAAAATCCCCCAGATATTTTGAACTTCCTGGTTACGGTCACATTCTGAGTCTCGTTTAGATTACGTGGGTCTGTGACATGCTACCTTTCACAACTTGTTTTACAAATAAGGATTTAGAATAATATACCTTGACAACTTTAAACCAAGTCAGTTAAATATTGGGATTCTCACTGACCCCTTAAAAAATCCTCCATAATTGGACCTATCACTATGTAAATTAAGTTGGCTATACTGTGGTTGGAAGGACGAACTTGCTAAAGTAACAGAAAAATATCAGTGACCAGGCACAGTGGCTCACGCCTATAATCTTAGCACTCTGCCAAGGCTGGCAGACTGCTTGAGCTCAGGAGTTTGAGGCCAGCCTGAGCAACAGTGAGACCCCATTTCTACTAAAAAGAAAAAAAAAAAAACAGCCAGGCATGGTGGCAGCGCCTATAGTACCAACTACTCTTAAGGGTAAAGCAAGAGGATAAGAGGATCACTTGAGCCCAAGAGTTTGAAGTTGCTATGAGCTATGATGCCACAGCGTTCAACCCAAGTGACTTGAGACTCTGTCTCAAAAAAAAAAAAGGGGGAAGAAAGAAAAATATCTTTTTTTTGAGACAGAGCCTCAAGCTGTCACCCTGGGTAGAGTGCCATGGCATCACCGCTCACAGCAACCTCCAACTCCTGGGCTCAAGCGAGTCTCCTGCCTCCACCTCCTAAGTAGCTGGGACCACAGGCACCTGCCACAACGCCTTGCTATTTTTTGGTTGCAGTCATCATTGTTGTTTGGTGGGCCCAGGTTGGATTCGAACTCGCCACCTTAGGTGTATGTGGCTGGCACCTTAGCCACTTGAGCCACAGGCGCCGAGCCAAACCCATAGTTTCTTAGAAAGGACTAAGACCAATCATATTAGCCCCATCTCTCTCTCTCTCTCTTATTGACAAACACTCCAGTCTCTGTTTTCACAATATCTAAAAGGAACTGAACAAACAGAAGGGAAATGTAAATCTTTCTCTTTTAGCCCTTTCCATTTCAATTTTTCTAACACCCACATACTCCCTAGATCTTATTTATTTGGGGTAAGAAAGAGGTTTAGCAGATTACTTATAATTATGCTATAGTTTTTTTCTTTTGAGACAGAGTCTCACTATATCACCCTGGGTAGAGTGCTGTGGCATCACAGCTCACAGCAACCTCAAACTCTTAGGCTTAAGCGATTCTCTTGCCTCAACCTCCCAAGTAGCTGGGACTACAGGTGCCTGCCACAACGCCCAGCTATTTTTTGGTTATAGTTGTCACTGTTGTTTTGAAGGCCTGGGCTGGGTTTGAACCTGCCAGCTCCAGTGTACGTGGCTGGCGCCCTAGCCACTGAGCTACAGGCGCCAAGCATATCCTACAATTTTAAAAGAGAAAAACAGGCTCAGTGCCCATAAAACAGTGGTTACAGTGCCAGCCACATACACTGAGGGTGGCAAGTTTGAACCCCGCCCAGACCAACTAAGCAACAATGACAACTACAAGAGAAAGAAAAAATAGCCAGGCATTGTGGCAGGCACCTGTGGTCCCAGCTCTTTGGGAAGCTGAGGCAAGAGAATCACTTGGGCCCAAGAGTTTAAGGTTGCTGTGAGCTGTGGTGCCATGACACTCTACCAAGGGTGACATAGTAAGACTCTGTCTCAAAAAAAAAGAAGGCTCCACTCCAGCAGCTCAAGTGGCTACAGCACCAGCCACATACACCTGAGGTGGCGGGTTCAAATCCAGCCCAGGCCTGCCAAACAAAAATGGCGGCTGCTGGGAAGCAGAGGCAGGAGAATTGCTTAAGCCCAGGAGTTGGGCTTGGTGCCTGTGGCTCAAGTGGCTAAGGCTCCAGTACATGCACCTAATGTGGCGGGTTCAAATCCAGCCCGGGCCTGCCAAACAGCAATGATGGCTGCAACCAAAAAATAGCTGGGCATTATGGCGGGTGCCTGTAGTCCCAGCTACTTAGGAGGCAGAGGCAGGAGACTCGCTTGAGCCCAGGAGTTGGAGGTTGCTATGAGCTGTGATGCCATGGCACTCTACCCAGGGGGACAGCTTGAGGCTCTGCCTCAAAAAAAAAAAAAAAAAAAAAAAGCCCAGGAGTTGGAGGTTGCTGTGAGCTGTGATGCTACAGCACTCTACCTAGGGCAACACCTTGAGGCTCTGTCTCAAAAAAGAGAGAGAAAGAAAAATATGAACTCATCTAATGATTTTATTATCTATTCTAGGTTATTTAAACAAAAAAAGAATCATTATGTGAGACAAGGTCCAACATAGGATTTTATTTTTAAACAAAATAAAAATCATTTGTAAACAAAGAATCATCATGTCCGACAAGGTCCAACATAGGATTGGAAAGGATTAAAATTGCTTCTAAGAACCTGTTTACAGCCTTGGAGACTTGCTGAGTAGACAGCAAGGAATGCCAGCTACAGGCCTCAGTTCCTGCTCAAAAACAACAACAGAAGCAACAATAAAAACATATCTTTAGGGCAGAATCACTGCCAAGATCATAATCACCAGTGATAAGCCTGTCTGCCTCTTCTGTTACCTGCCTGCCCCTAAAAAAAGAGATACAGCATTCACAGTACTGTGTTAATTTGTCTATAGCCATAAACCTTCACTCCCTAAATAAAAAGCCAGAGTACTTGGTTCTCTCTGCCAATACCATCTCCTTCTTTTTCACCTCTGTGTTGGCCTTTCCCAGCTGGAAAAATAAAATAAAACTTTTTCTTCTTTCTATCCTAATTTTTGTCTGGAGAAATCTTTCTCAAAACTCAAATCCATGAGCTCACACCCTAACAGTGGGGAAGAGAGGGGGTGAAAATGAAAGGGAGCATATATCAAACATTTCTGGCAGTAAGAAAATTAATATACAGTGGTTACCTCTGAGGAGTAAGATGAAAGAGTTGCAGGCAAAAGGCCAGGTAATTTGTTTTTCACTTTATACCTTCCTTCCTGTGAATTTCCTCACAGATATGTAGTGTTTTTATTTATTTAAATTGATGACTAGGCTCGGTGCCTGTGGCTCAAGCGGCTAAGGCGCCAGCCACATACACCTAAGGTGGTGGGTTCGAATTCAGCCTGGGCCTGCCAAACAACAATGATAGCTGCAACCAAAAAATAGTAGCTGTGGTCCCAGCTACTTGGGAGGCAGAGGCAGGAGACTCGCTTGAGCCCAGGAGTTAGAGGTTGCTGTGAGCTGTGATGCCACGGCACTCTACCCAGGGGAATAGCTTGAGGCTCTGTCTCAAAAAAAAAATAAAATAATATAATTAAAAAAAAAAAAAAACTGAATGACTAGCACTAAAATAGAGGACACTCCCTGCACTCTTCCGGACTGAGCCATAAATATCCACCTGGGTCTACCCTTCTAATACCAGCAATACATGAGTTCTAAGATGTGAACTTCTTAATGGCTATAGGACTGAAGCAATGATATATCAGGCACAGACTTCAGACTACAGTGGCCAAAAACCAATACAAATATCCTCATTTAACTCCCATCTGATCAGCTAAAAATAAAACGCATATTCAGGAACCCCTGGTTTACAGCAGAGCTTCCTCCCAGACAGGGCCTTTCTGAATCTGTCACAACTAATGCAAAGAAGGGTAAGCAATCCATCCTCCAAAATATTCCCGAAGACCCCAATGATGAAGCCAGAGACCTTACCTGTAGTGGTCCCAGGCAACACGCAGCAAGGGGAGATGAGCTCTTTCCTCCCTCTGCTCAATTCGGGACTGCCAAAGGTTCCAGAACCTGCGCAGTAGCTAAAACAAGATAGGAAGGAAGTGGAAATTTACTTAGATAAAAGGTAAAATAGTGAATCCTTAATCCAATAGACTGTGGGCTCCTGCAAAGTAGAAATTACCTCAATTTGGAGCAGCCAGCATACCACAGGCTTAAAAAATAATTGTGGATGAAGTCTAGAAATATTCTGTGTCAGTGGTGAAAGGCAAAAAGATGGTTCTTCATGTCAATGTAAATCTGGATGAAGAAGCCATTGCTAATCTGGGTCTTATGGAAGACAACGCCTTTTCTTTTTTTTCTGAGATAGAATCTCACTATGTTGCCCTAGGTAGAGTGCTGCAGCGTCATACCTCACAGCAATCTCCAACTCTTGGGCTTAAGCAATTCTCTTGCCTCAGCCTCCTAAGTAGCTGGGACTATAGGCACCTGCCACGACACCCGACTACTTTTTTGTTGCAGTTGTTTAGCTGGCCCGGACCAGGTTCAAATCTGCCACCCATGGTGTATATGGCTGGCACCCTAATTACTGTGCTACGAGTGTCGAGCCAGACAACTCCTTTTCTTGAAGAGAGAAGGTTTTGCCTTGTCACCTTGGCTAGACTGCAGTGGCATCATCATAGCTCACAGCCACCTCACACTCCTGGGCTCAAGCAATTCTCCTGCTTCAGCTTCCCAAGTAGCTGGGAATACTGACGTGCAATACCATGCCTGGCTAATTTTTCTATTTTTTGTAGAGATGAGATCTCACTCTTGCTCAGGCTAATCTCAGACTCCTTCCTGGCTTTAAGTAATGCTCCAACCCCATCCTCCCAAGAAGCTAGGATTACAGGTGTGAGCAACCATGCCCAGTCCTGACATTTTAAAAAGTCATTTTAGAAATTACCATCTAAGACAGTGGTTTTCAACTTTCCTAAGGCTACAACCCTTTAATACAGTTCCTCATGTTGTAGTGACCTCCAACAATAAAATTATTTTCATTGCTACTTCATAATTATAATTTTGTTACTGTTATGAATCATATGCAGGATCTATTTAGGCGACCCCTGTGAAAGAGTTGTTTGACCCTTAAAGGGATTGCAACCCACAGGTTGGGCTTAAGCGATTCTCTTGCCTCAGCCTCCGCAGTAGTCGGGACTATAGGTGTCTGCCACAACGCCTGGCTATTTTTAGAGACGGGGTCTTGCTCTTGCTCAGGCTGGTTTCAAACTCCTGAGCTCAAGCAATCCACTGGCCTCGGCCTCCTAGAGTGAGAGGATTACAGAATAAGCAACTGTGCCCAGCCTGAATTAAGAGCTTTAAAAGTCATAATTGGCTCAGCGCCTGTAGTTCAAATGGCTAGGGTGCCAGCTATATACACCAGAGCTGACGGGTTTGAATCCAGCCTGGGCCCACCAAATGACAATGACAGCTACTTGGGAGGCTGAGGCAGAAGAACTGCCTCAGCCCAGGAGCTGGAGGTTGCTATGAGCTGTGATGCCACTGCACTCTACTGAGGGCAATAAAGTAAGACTCTATCTCTAAAAAAAAAAAAAGAAAAGACATAATGGATCAAATGTAGTTAGTGATCCTTTGGGTTTTTTCCTTTGCTTTTTTTTTTTTCTTTTCCACTTTCGGAAAAAATGATGCTTAAGTGAATCTTGCTTTGAAAAAAGTAGCTATAAAGACATTTTTTGGACAACTGTGGGAATTTGAATATAGACTAGGTATTGGAGAATGTTAGAGAATTACTGTTACTTTTATAGACTAGATATTGGAGAATGTTAGAGAATTACTGTTACTTTTGTTACAGATGATAATGATATTGTGGTTACATAACAAAGGTCCTTATCTTTGGGTGATGCATGCTGAAATGTTTAGGTACAAAGTGCCATGGTATCTATAATTTACTTCAAAATGATTCAGCAAAAAAAAGTGAATGTAGCAAATATAATAACAAGTGTTGAATCTAAGTAGTGAGTATATAGATTACTTTTTTCCTACATATTTGAACATTTTCATAATAGCAGAAATCTCCATCTTTCTACACTCAGAAACAAAATTGACAAGAAGAAATGACATTTGTTGACCTCAGATAAACAAACCACCAAAGTGATATACTTAGGATGGAAACATAACCAAAGCCTCCAAAGGAGCAAGACTGAAAAGTGTATTTTTATCACTACATCCCCTACATCAGGGTTAAAATCCACAGTCCCTGACCTCGAAGTCAACTATCCGTTTTCTTAGCAAACATAAAAACTGGGATTAAACAAAACAAAAAACAAGAGTTTCTTTTTTTTTTTGAGACAGAGCCTCAAGCTGTCACTCTGGGTACAGTGCCATGGCATTACAACTCACAGCAACTTCCAACTCCTGGGCTCAAGCGAGTCTCCTGCCTCGCCTCCCAAGTAGCTGGGACCACAGGCGCCCACCACAACACCTGGCTATTTTTTGGTTGCAGCCGTTATTGTTTGGCGGGCCCAGGCTGGATTTGAACCTGCCAGCTCAGGTGTATGTGCCTGGCACCTTAGCTACTTGAGCCACAGGCGCCGAACCAAGAGTTTTTTTATCAGCAGATATGGATTACACCTCCAACACAAGAACTAAGGTTTTGGAGTCTAACATCTGGAAAAATCTCTGAGCAGAAGATTATCAAAGAAAGACTTCTATATCATTTAGCAAGACAAAACAAGAGAGAGAGAATGAATGACCATCAACAAAAGAGACCCCCTGATAACAGAAGATGATTCTCACCATGACTCCATGTTGCTGGTGAGCAAGATTCCTTCTTATTCGATGGACATGGGAACGGGTCACGTTGTGTTTTAAGGCTCGAAAGCAAAAACACTGCACAAGGAAGAAAAGGACAGAAATGATTACAAAGACTAGAATCAGCAAAGTCTGTAAAAGAGTACAGAAGGCCGGTAGTGCCCCAGGCAGAGCTCCTAAAAGCTGTTCCATTTCCCTGAGTGTTTCTCCTTTGAGATTCAATCCAAAGCCTAAGAAGAGCCCACCTACACAGCAGGTGCTTACTAATTATTTGTTGAGCCACTCCCTACTGTCTATCTATACCACACAAGAACACATACACCCTCACCTTTGACCAGGAGAGACCCCCATGATCCAGATGAGAATTCTACAGAGGTCAAATATCGACTTTGTTGCCTCTCAAAAAAGAGACAGACTTTTTTGTCTATGATGTTGCTTTTCTTTTTTTATCCTGTGGAGTCACTATATACATTTGCACAACTATAAATGCAGGGTTGCAAGAAAGGAATAGAAGGAGTCCTTGGTGAGTAGGGGGCTGGGGTAGGGGCAGCATACTCAGGCCTGGCTCCAGCTCCATCAGTAATGCCTCACATATGACCTCAGTAAAACCCACCTACCCCCATTCCCCCATGCCTTGGGCTTCAGTTTCCTAAAACAGAAGTGAGATTAGACTGGATTAGGGATTTTCCCTTAGTACTCTATGGAATCCCACAGGCTCCTGAGAATGTTTGAAGAGCATCTACTTCAGTGGTTCTCAACCTTCTTAATGCCTCCAAATGATGTGACCCCTTAATTCACTTCCTTATGTTGTGGTGACCCCCAAACATGAAATTATATTCGTTGCTACTTCATAACTGTAATTTTGCTACTGTTTATGAATTGTAATGTAAATATCTAACATACAGGATGTATTTTCATTGTCACAAAGGGGTTGCAACCCACAGCGGTTCATGAGAACCACTTATCTACTTCATGTGGCAAAGGAGGGAGAGAGTAGCTGATAGAACAGGGACTCCCAGACCCGCTTCAACCATGGAATCACTACTTTTTTTTTTTTCTAAGACAGAGTTGAGGGCTGAGGCATCACAGCAACCTCAAACTCTTGGGCTTAAGCGATTCTCTTGCCTCAGCCTCCCAAGTAGCTGGGGCCTGCCTGCCTGGTTTTTTTTGTTGCAGTTGTTGTCACTGTTGATTTTAGCTGGCCCAGGCTAGGTTTGAACCCACCACCCTCGGTGTATTGGCCAGTGCACTACCCACTGGGTTATGGGTGCCGCCTTTCATCTATTTGACAGATTAGGCTTCTAGCACTAAAAAGGGTTTCCACCATGTAAAAAAGCCCAGAACTAGACTGCTTCTATGGGTTCTTTATAGCTCCAAACCCCTCTGAACCCACACCATTGCCATCTCCGAGCCAAAATGAAAACAGGGACATCCACAGTGAGAGGAGGACTTCAGGACTGAAGACAACCCATAAATGGCAACACTTAACAAGTAGGCTGGGGTCAGGGTCCCCTTAGAGTGGATGCCTCAGATAGGCTGCCAGGCAGAGCTCTGCTAGCCCATGGGAGTCTTACCAGCAGGGTGAGCCTATAGTGCTCTTCTGCCATCATACACTGGGCAGCTTCTTCTGCACACAGCAGCACATCTACCAGGAAGTTAAGGCTTCAAGTCTCAACAAGGTTCCTGCTCTCAGACGATGTACTCTCTGTGACCCCCCTGAAGGGTCATGGCTGCCAGGTGGTAACAGGCTCTCCAGGTGGGTGTAGGTCCCCATCTCCTCCAGATGACCCAGAGAACCAGCAGACAAAGGGGAACTATGTTGGTTTACTTATCAAACAACTGGCCTTGCATTCCTCTCCTTGGATTCTCATTTGGTGAGAGGCAAAAAAAATATCTGAGATAAACTGCCACCAATTTCAGTAAACACTTAGTTAGAAATTACTATATCGGCTCGGCGCCTGTGGCTCAATCGGCTAAGGCGCCAGCCACATGCACCTAAGGTGGCAGGTTCGAATCCCCAGCCCGGGCCCACCAAACAACAATGATGGCTGCAACCAAAAAAAAAAAAAAATGGCCGGGCATTGTGGCAGGCGCCTGTGGTCCCAGCTACTTGGGAGGCAGAGGCAGGAGACTCGCTTGAGCCCAGGAGTTGGAGGTTGCTATGAGCTGTGATGCCAGGGCACTCTACCCAGGGGGATAGCTTGAGGCTCCGTCTCAAAAAAAAAAGAAATTACTATATCCTAAACAGAACCTGCTCTTTCTTATGCAAGGACATCAGTCAGATGTTTGAGCTAAAAACCTTGGAGTTATTTTCAAACCTTTTCCCCTCCCACGCTGATCTCAGCTGACCGTGCATCTGCTAGCCTCCTAAATCTCTCCTCTCACTCCCATCCTGCTCTTCCATCTCCACCCCAGTACCATGTAGTTCATCTGACTTGTCCCTTCATAAGTGAGCTTCCTCCCACAACTGGTCCCCCTGTGCTAGCCTCCCTCTTTTCATTCAGAATTCTCCTTTTTAAAGCACAAACCTTTCTTTCTTTTTTTTAGACAGAGTCTCACCGTGTAATCTGGGCTAGAGTGTTGTGGTATAATATCGTAGTTCATAGCAACCTCCAACTCCTGCCTCAGCCTCCTGAGTACCTGGAAATTATAGGCACATTCCACTAAGCCCAGTTAATTTTTCTATTTTTAGTAGAGATGGGGTCTTGCTTGCTCTTGCTTAGGCTGGTCTCCTGACCTCAAGTGATCCTCCCAGACTCAGCCTCCCCCAGAGTGTTAGGATTATAGATGTGAGCCCCCATGCCTGGCTATT
The DNA here is from genome assembly GCA_963574575.1 of Galagoides demidoff. Lineage (NCBI taxonomy): Eukaryota > Metazoa > Chordata > Mammalia > Primates > Galagidae > Galagoides > Galagoides demidoff. The sequence continues at coordinate 9,792 of CAUYQV010045419.1, forward strand.
ATTCTATTATACTATAATTATTAAAGTATTCCTTTGAATCCATAGTCTCAATTAAAAAATGTTTTAAAAATAAGTTTCAGAGACAAAGCTGTCATAAATTGTTTGGTAACTGTTTCCTACATATCTCAGGACTTTTTTTTTTTTGAGACAGAGTTTCACTATGTCACCCTCGTAGAGTTCCATGGCGTCACAGCTCACAGCAACCTCCAACTCTTGGGCTTAAGTGATTCTCTTGCCTCAGCCTACCAAGTAGCTAGGACTATAGATATCGGCCACAACACCTGGCTATTTTTTGTTGCAGTTGTCATTGTTGTTTTAGCTGGCCTGGGCTGGGTTTGAACCCGCCAGCCTCAGTGTATGTGGTTAGCACCATAACCACTGTGCTACAGGCGCCAAGCCAGGACTTCCTTTTTAAATGCTGCTGAGTGTATTTTGTCCTGGCTGAGGTGCTGAACAGGCCTGCTTATCTGCAAAGGATACAATGTTTCCAGTGTATAAAGGCCCGCCGCAGCATCATCCTCCTGGCCAGATCCTCCACCCGGGCATGGTGGGCGTACAAGCTCTCTCTCTGCTCCCAGGCCCATTGCCAACCACTGAAGTGTATCTGGAGCACAGTGACATGATAGAATCGCTCAGCCATCTCTGCAACAGAGAAATAACTTAAGTGCTGCCACCCCAAGGGTGGAAGATGACCTGGAAGCATCTGTAAGACAAGTGGAACCCTGCTATTGGCAGCGAACAAGGATTCAAGGCTGCTTTCAAAAAAAAAGTCTTTAAAGGTTTTTTAAATTTTTATTTCTTTTTCTGAGTTAAAGTCTCACTTGACCACCATGGGTAGAGTGCTATGGTATCATCATAACTCACAGCAACCTCAAACTCTTGGGCTTAAGAAATCCTCTTGCCTGTAGTCCCAACTACTTGGGAGGCTGAGGCAAGAGAATCACTTAAGCCCAGGAGTTGGAGGTTGCTGTGAGCTGTGACACCACAGCACTCTACTGAGGGTGATAAAGTGAGACTCTGTCTCTAAAAAAAAAAAAGAGATCCTCTTGCCTCAACCTCCCAAGTAGCTAAGACTACAAATGCCCACCATAATGCCCAGCTAGTTTTTGGGGTCTCGATCTTGCTCAGGCTGGTATTAAACTCTTGACTGAGCTCAAGCAATCCACCCACCTCTGCCTCTCAGAGTGCTAGGATTAGAGGTATGAGCCACTGAGCCCAGCCAAAGGTTTTGTTTGTTTGTTTTTAGAGATTAGGGTATCACTCTGTCACCCCAGGCTAGAGTGCAGCGCATATTCATCCTAGCTTATTGCAATCTCCAACTCCTGGGCTCAAGTGATCCTCCTGCCTCACCCTCCTAAGTAGCTAGGACTATAGGTGTGAGCCACACACTCAGCTAAGTTTTTTTAGAGATAGAGTCTCACTATATTGCCCAGGCTGGTCTCAAACTCCTGGCCTCAAGCAATCCTCCCGCCTTGGCCTCCCTAACTGTGCCTCATCTAAATTTTTTTTAAACACTGAACATTAGGAATCATTGAGCTACATCTTCTCACTTTAGGAAAACAGAAAAGGTGTTGGATTTTAGCAAAGATGATGCTATAAAATCCATTAAATCAAAGGACTAAGGCTCTAGATAGATACTGATGAGCAGGAATGGCAACTGTTACTTTCAGAGAGGAGTCTGTTTTACATATGCCTCTATACAGATGTCCCCTGGATAGGACTTAGGGACTAAGTCAATGACATATAATTCAGTCACTATGCTTGCCAAGGGTTTTCTGAACTCTCAACTAAGCTGATCCTGGCAGCTAACTTCACCTTCTTTTAACACTCATCACCTAATGGTCTGGTGAGCTGAAGCCCAGGAAGGGGAAAGGAATCAGACCTGGAATTTGAATACTCTAATTGGAGGCAGGTGTTAGCTTATACCAGGCATCCTCAAACTACGGCCCGCAGGCCACATGCAGCCAGCCAAGGACATTTATCTGGCCCGCCAGGTGTTTTTGCCGCTGCTGCCTCTCCTGTTTAGCAGCCAACTTGTCCAGGGGCCTGCAGTCTGGCCCTCCAATGGTTTGAGGGACAGTGAACTGGCCCCCCTGTTTAAAAAGTTTGAGAACCCCTGGTTTATACCTTATCATGCTAAATAGCTTAATACCTTCATCTTCCAGACTTGGGCAACTAGACTGCTGGTGGTTCATGGTCACTATCCTCAAATGAACAAACTCTTCCCAAGAGACAGTGCTGGTAGCCTTGGAGATTTCTGCGAGTAAAAACTAGACCCCTAACCCAGTATCTAGCAGCATACTTGACTCTCTTGTGTGTACATGTAATAATCTTAAGTATAAAAAGTGTACCAACAAGTATGTCCTATATATGGTGTTATTACTTCTGAATCTAATTGGGGAACTAAACCATAAAGACAGTACCCAAAAGACTTGACAACAAAATTACAGTCATTTATATAATTGGAGACAAATAGAAACAATCTAAATATCTATCAATAGGAGAATGGCTAAGTAAATTAAAGTAAGCCAGCCTATAAAATCCAAATAGGGTTACAGTTAGCATTTATGTTATAAAAATAACATTTATGTCAGACGTGGTGGTTTATGCCTGTCATCCCAGCACTCTGGGAGACCAAGGTGGGTGGATTGCTTGAGCTCATGAGTTTGAAACCAGCCTGAGCAAAAGTGAGACCCTGTCTCCACTAAAAATTAAAAAAAAATAAAAATAAAAAAAACAGAAAAACTGAGGCAAGAGGATCGCTTGAGCTCAAGAGTTGGAGGTTGCTATGAGCTGTGATGCCACGGAACTCTACCCAGGGTGATAGCTTGAGGCTGAAAAAAAAATTTTTATGAAGAATACTTAAAGATATAGTAGAGTGTTGATTACCTGCATGAAAAAAAGCAAGATACAAAATTATAAGTATCATCAAATTAATCATAACATGGGCTAGGGTGCAGTAGCTCACGCCGATTATCCCAACACTTTGGGAGGGTGAGGCAGGAGGATCTCTCATTTCACCAGCCTGGGAAATATACTGAGACCCCCCCCATCTCTACAGAAATTTTTGAAAATTAGCTAGGTATGATGGCATGCACCTGTTGTCCTAGCTACCTGGGAGGCTAAGGTGAGAGTTATCATGTGAGGCCCAGGAGCTGAGCTTACAGTGAGCTATGATCATGCCACTGCACTCCAGCTTAGGTGACAAAACAAGATCCACAGTGTGGTTATATTAAGATCCTGTCTCTAAAAAAAAAATCATATCACAATATTTGTAACATAATTAAAACCCACTGGATAAATATATGCATAGACAAAAAGGCCAGAAGGAAATAAATGTAAATCAAAGATGATGTATTTTCCTCCTCAATCTCTTTTTACTAAAATCTATAGCATAGTGTGGTTCTATTTCCCTTTTTTTTTTTACGACAGAGTCTCACTATGTTGCCCTGGGTAGTCATTATTTAGTTGTCATTATTGTTTGGCAGGCCTAGGCTGGATTTGAACCTGCCAGCTCTGGTTCAAATATGTGGCTGGTGCCCTGAGCTGCTGAGCTACAGGCACCAAGCCTATATTTCTTCTTAATATTCCACTTAATATAGTACTACTGGCAGCAGGAGAATGAAAATTCTCTGCTGGGCGCCTGTGGCTTAAGCGGCTAAGGTGCCAGCCACATACACCTGAACTGGTGGGTTGGAATCCAGCCTGGGCCCACCAAACAACAATGATGGCTGCAACCAAAAAAAGAGCCAGGCGTTGTGGCAGGTGCCTGTAATCCCAGCTACTTGGGAGGCGGAGGCAGGAGAATCGCTTGAGCCCAGGAGTTGGAGGTTGCTGTGAGCTGTGATGCCACAGCACTCTACCCAGGGGGATAGCTTGAGGCTTTGTCTCAAAAAAAGAAAAAAGACCCTGGGCCTTCCTTCTCACCATTCTGCTGTCTCTTCATTCTGCGAACTTGTAAGTATTCAAGCCAGGCTTGCAGCACTCTCCGCTTCTGCCAGTGCTGATGGTGTTTCACTGCAGAGATCACCTTCTCTTTCTCTGTTTGGTCATGCAGAAGCTGTTCTCGCCACCGTGACCAAGCCTGAAAACCAGAGAAGAAACAACAGTGAAAGGACAGTAGGAAAACTGGGATGAATTACACGTAAGGAGGGAAAAGAGAAACAGAAGCACATACTGGAAAAGCTAAAATTAGAAACAAGGCAATCCCCTAGCAGGATCATAATTGGGAATTTAGGGGAAAGGATCCTTAAAAAGAATATTATGCTTCCAGAAAGTGATTTTTTTTTTTTTGAGACAGAGCCTCAAGATGTCACCCTGGGTAGAGTGCCATGGCATCACAGGTCACAGCAACCTCCAACTCCTGGGCTCAAGCGATTCTCCTGCCTCAGTTGAACACCATTCTTCTCATTTTACCATGAAAATACAACTAATGAGAAGAGAATTTCCCCAGATCCCACCATGTCCATCTACTCATCTGCCTGTACTCTCTGCCTCCTGTCTCTCTCTGGCCAGGTGGGACAAACTGTCCATGCTTCCATCCAAGGTCACTCCCCCTATCCTGTTGCTATATCTAACCTTGAGTTTATCACTCTGACAATTTCCCCTCCCTTCTGCATCCTCAGTTTTCACTCTATTAGGTTTTAAAAATCAACACATGAATGTTCTATGATTTCCCCCATCCTAAAAGTCAATTCAGAATGTGATAATGTGTAATGGATTACAAAAATTAAAAGCAATGGATAATTTTTTTTTTGAGACGGCGCCTCAAGCTATCCCCCTGGGTAGAGTGCCATGGCATCACAGCTCATAGCAACCTCCAACTCCTGGGCTCAAGCAAGTCTCCTGCCTCCGCCTCCCAAGTAGCTGGGACCACAGGCGCCCGCCACAACGCCTGGCCAT
>CAUYQV010045425.1:0-31296 GCA_963574575.1 Galagoides demidoff
GTCTTTTTCTTAGTTATTGTGTTAAGACATTTATATTCTACATTTAGAGAGATTCACATGTACCCTTATAGGATGAACCATAGGCGTGATCCCACCAATCACCCTCCCTCCACCCATCCTCCCCTCCCTGCCTCCCCTCCCCTTTCCCCATATTCTTGGGCTAACATAGGGCCATAGTTTTCTCAAATGCTTTTCAACCAAAGGCAGACAGAACAAAGTCATTAAAAGATTAGTTCGATTTAAAATTAACCAAGTATTTTCATTTTTTGAAATTATTAAGCACATAGTACAAAAATGCTGTAAAAAGAATGCACATTTAAAAATGCATCTAATGGAAGTTTCTGGAATGCAGTCTTATTTGATTATGGCTAAATGAACGCAGCTTTCCAACGTGGAAAGGTTTTGACCAGCTGCCCTAGGGTTGGTTGTAACTGAAACAATTTCTGGCTTGGAAGAGGCTGCCCCTCCTGGGAAGCTGCAGAGGCAGTGGTGACCTCCAAAGAACTGGTTTCAATAGAGTAACTAGACAGAGATAGAGTCTTTCAAGAGTTTTGGTTCAGAAATAACAAGAAAGATAAAGAAGAAATAATTAAAGATTTTGTGTTTGTTTAATTTGGGTTCAGAGGCAATAGGAACACATCCATCGCTGAGAGAGGAGATTAATAACGGAACAGAACCTTGAAAAGTAGAAGGGGGTGAGATGCAGAGCAAATACTGGGGTTTCATGCATCAGGACAGGGAGTAAAGGACATTGATGAGAAGACCTTAGTTTGGCAAACTACAAAAAGGTTTAACGATCTGAACGCATTGCTGGGGATCCTCCTACGGCCTGGAGGAAGCCCAGGCAGATGAGGAGAACTGAAGCTTCATCTCCACCAGATGCATGGGTGATCCACCTCTTGGGCTGGTGAATGGTATTAGAAAGAGTGGGAAAGGAAATGAGAGGAAGGCCCTTTCCTTAAACCAAACCAAGGCGTGTGGTTCCTTCTTGAAGATACAAAGGCTCTATACAGAAGAAAAGGAGATACATTATTGTTCCTTGTTTTTAAAATGGAAGTGACTCGTGGCTGTGCATAAAAAACAGGTGTAATATGCTCTTCTCCAACTACGTACAAACAAAATCTGATCTTTTTGGTTGTGAGGATTTGAGGAGATACCTGTAGCTGGAAGTGCAAATGGAAATGACTGCAAAAGGCATAAGCAAACTTTCGGCAGGTGGTGGAAATGTTAGATTAGGGAGGTGGTTGCACAAGTCTGTAAAAGTAAGCTATTTAGTTACATGTTCCAAATGGGTGAATATTCTGGAATGTAGTTATACCCCCAAAAAAAGTTGTTAAAGAAAGAAAAAGAAAAAGAGAGAGAGAAAAGAAGGAAGGAAGGAAGGAAGGAAAGAAGGAAGGAATGGAGGGAGGGAGAGAGGGAAGCAAGGAAGGAAGCTGCCACCCTTATCATGATTGGGCACAACACTTATTTATTTCCTACTTATTATTTGATGATCATTAGGCTAAATTCTTTGCCTTTAGTATTATTTCATTTAGTCCTCAATGGTTCTGTGCAATAGATAACATTGTTGTCCCCATCTTCAAACAAAGAAGCTGGAACTCAGAGTTATTAAGTCACTTGTTTCAAGCCACTTAGTTGTATGTTTTCATCTGGATTCTGATTGATGGTGTCTAACCGCAGAGTCCCCCAGTAAATGATGGCATTGTGAGTAACCTCACAGATGGTATCGTAGTGATCTTTAATTTGGTGGCAAAGTTACAGAAAATCTTTCTGAAGAATTCATCAAACAGCTTCTTGTTTTTGTTTGTTTGTTCTTTAAGAATCACTCACTCTTTTTTGAGTCGTACTCTGGCCCTGGGTAGTGCCATGGTGTCACATCTCACAGCAATCTCAAACTCTCAGGCTCAAGTGATTCTCTTGCCTCAGACTCCCAAGTAGCTGGGATTACAGGTGCCTTCCACAGCATTCAGCTAGTTTTAGAGACAGGGTCTTGCTCTAGCTCAGGCTGATGTCTAATTCTTGAGCTCAAGCAATCCTGCCTCAGCCTTCCAAACTGCTAGGATTACAGGTGTGAGCTACTACACCCAGCCACGTGAAATAGCTTCTTACTGGGTTCTAACAAACTCAACTGAAGGACACTCTTTTCCTATCACAAAATTGTAATGACCTTTAAGGAAAATCACTGCTGTCCCCATCAGCTGAAAATTAAAAAATTTCAGTTCAATTCCAAAAGGCTCTTTCAGTGATGAAATCTCGTGGAACCATTTTGAGTGATCCTTCCACTGAAATGGTTGGCTGTTTGGGCCACTGTATCCCAACTCACCCCACATCTACAAGTGCTGCAGGAGATGTTCTCTGACACCAGGAACAGGCAGATCCAAATATGAGAAAATATAGTTTATAGTTGAACCTGGAACAGGCCAGATGACTGGCCGCCTTTGCAGCGGGTTATATCACACTCACAATGATGCTCTTTTAGTTTTCCATGGAACCTATGCCCCTCACTCCGATATTTGAGTGGAAAGATATTTGCTTCTCTTGCCTAAAATGAAAAAAAAATTATTACTTTTCTGCTCCTCAGGTTCCTCTTCTTACTAGTACAAAAAACATTCAGTGTTTTTGAGTTATGATTGACGGTCTGGATTGCTAGATGAGGAGTGAGAAAAATAATCTACATAAAGTCAGACCTGTATTATTGATTACCTTTAAAGATTATTTTCAAAATAATTTCATCAGTCCATTTAGATTGGCATAATAAAATTTCTGCCAATAAAAATGGCACTGGAAAATATGCTTGCTGTGGAGTACCCCAGCCAGGATCTCATATCCATACTTGAAAACAAACTCAAAAGGCAGAGAAACCTATTCCTAGATGGACACGTTACATAAACAGACATAGGCAATTTGAATCAAATTTTCCTTGTGGAGTTTACATATCCAAGGATTTAGTTTATAAGCACTGAATAGGGTTTTTGAAGCCGTGGAAAGATGATTCTAGAATTGCATGGAATAATGTGGAAGCCAATTGCTTGTCTAGGATGTGATTTGAAAAAGGAAAAGAGTTACCAAGATCATACTTTGGTTCCCCCAAAGTGTCTAGACTAAAGAATCTTATGCTTTAAACCTGAAACCTGGGAGACTCTGGAGGCAATATAAAAGAAGTCTGTATCTCCCTCAAACAGTATGTTTGAAAGGAGTCCAATTACTTCCTAATTTTTTAAAGATAAGGTGGGGGGGGGAGTCCACTGGCCAACTTGATTTGTGAGGTTCCCCCAATATACCAGCAGCTATAATAACATATCTCTGTCTTTATATTTATTAACACAAATATGTTCATTTGATCTTTGTAAAAATTATATTGGATAAATATTTCACATACTTAAGGACAGATACTAAGTCAATTAAACATGGCAGTATAAATACATAAGATAGATATTATGTTAGATGGAGTTGAGTATTACACAAAAGTAATGTGTGGAAGAGGACTAGTGGGTGTTGAAAGTAGTGGGCACAATTTTGGACTGAGTGGCCACAGAAAGCCTCACTAAGAAGGTGATGTTCAGGTAACAGCAGATGAGAGACAGGCTCACATGGGCAGCTGGGAAGGGCATGCCAAGCAGAAGAGCATGTGCAAAGGCCCTGAGGTAGGAAGACAGGACAAGAGGAGTCAAAAAGGCAAGAGGAAAACTAAGAGTACCTTGTTCTGGAAGCTAAGTGGAAAAGTGAGATAAAAAGTGCTGCTTGTGGGTGAAGAGGGTCAAGTGCTGAGAACTAACCATTTGATTTAGCAAGATAGAGGTCAAGGGCAGAGAAGTTTTGGTGGAGTAATAGGATGATATGTGATTGCAATAGTTTGACAGTAAATCAGAAACAATAAAGTATATAACTCCAAGGATTTTTACTACAAAGGAAAGGAGAGAAATGAGACATAAGCTAAAAGGAAAAGTGAGGTCAAAAATTATGGGGTGTTTTTTTTTTTTTGAGACAGAGTCTCACTTTATCACCCTCATAGAGAGCCGTGGTGTCATAGCTCACAGCAACCTCCAACTCTTGTTCCCAAGCCATCCTCTTGACTCAGTCTCCCAAGTAGCTGGGATTATAGGCACCCACCACAACGCCTGGCTATTTTTAGAGATTGGGTCTTGCTCTTGCTTGGGCTGGTCTCAAACTCATGAACTCAATCTACCTTCCTCTGCCTCCCAGAGTGCTTGGATTACAGGTATGAGCCACCATGCCCAGGGTGTAGGGGGGTTTTAAATGGGAGAAATATTGTATCTGCATACTAAGAGAGACAACTCAATACACACAGAAGAGAAACTGCACAACCACTGGAGAAGAGCCCTTGAGTCAATGAGAAGGAGTAGGAGGTAGCATATGACTAAAAAGATGGGTCTTACTGAGGAGCAAACGCAATCCATCCACAGTAATGGGGGAGAAGACAGATCATCACAGGTGCAGATACAGTGGTGAGAGTTTGTGGAAGTTCTTTTATCATGTCTATTTTCTCAGTAGAACAGAACTGAGAATTGAGAGTGAGAATTTGGGCAAAGTGTTACAAGTCTGAAGAGAGATGAATGCTTTTGTTATCTAAGGCAGAGGGATTGACAAGCTCCCTGCCATGCTTATTTATGTATGTTATAATCTGTGGCTGCTTTCACAATACAGCTGTAGAGTTGAATAGTTGTTACATAGAACATGCAACCTTCAAAGTTGAAAATATTTACTGTCTATCCTTTAACAAAAAAAGTTTTTACCAATTTAGGATAGGTTATTCAGCCTACGTTACTATAATGAAATACCATGAACTGAGTGGTTTAGACAATAAACATTTATTTTTCACAGCTCTCCAGTCTGGCAAGTCCAAGTTGAAGGTGACATCAGATTCTATTTCTGGTAAGGGCTCTCTTCCTGGCTTACAGACAGCTGTCTACTCACACGGTGGGAAGAGATAGAGAGATAGAAATAATAGAGAGAGATAGAGATGGAGGGAATGGGTAGGAGAGGAAGAAGGAGAGGGAGAGGGAGAGAGAGAGAGGAAGCTTTAGTCTCTTCTTCTTATAAGAAAAGTAAAGCCACCATGGTGGCTCTTATCCTCACAACCTCATCTAAAACTAACAACCTCCCAAAGCCCCCGCCTCTAAATACCATATCTTTGGGGACTAGCTGTCCAACATACACATTTTGAGGGCCACAGACATTCTGCCCATAGTACATGATTTAGAAGAATGGGAGAAGAAATGGCTGTGGAGAATATAGTTTGATTATCTGGCTACTCTAAGGGCCCATACAAAGTTAGCAATCATGAATTTCAAGTAAAGAAAATCAATATGCTGCTGGGGTTTTTTTCCCCCATCAGTATTGGGGCAGGCACAAGTAGGGAAGAGAGTGGGACAAGGTGGGAGCTGAGCAAGGAATTTGGCAGTCTCTAAAAGGGACCAATTATGAAGACTCATCATAGAATTTAGGCTTAGTGTGCAGGGCTGTGAAGACGAGAGGATAGGGAGAGACATGAAAAGGCGATGAATCAATGGACTATAGTTCCTATTAGAGCCGAAAGTTTGTTGATGTTAGGAAACCAGAGGAGGTGAACTGGAAAGATATAAAAAGTCGGTTGGAAAGTGGCATGCTCACAACTGAGACAATGGTTGCAATGGTTGCTGATGACATGATCTAGGGAATAAGAACAAGAGGAAGAGTGGGGTAAAAAGGAAAACAAGACCATTGGAAGAGATGAAGACAGGGGAATGAGAGGCCTTGTGTAGAAGGAACCGTCTATGGCCGATGTTCAGAAACACCATCTAAAATCTGTATTGAAGGGGAAGGGCTGTGACACAGCTCTTTGACATCACATGGGAGCATGTTTACAGGCTCACCACAGACCATTTAAATATCTCGGAGATAGTACCTGGAACTTGTGTTTGACTTTGCTCTTTATTATTTGATTAGGGCCCAGACACTGTAAGGTTACTACTTAACTTGTGGATTCTACACAGGAAAGAGATAACCCCAAAGATTATAGCTTTATCGTTCTGTAGGACATTAACCAGCTTGGTATCTAACCTAGCATCACTACTCTAACTATTTTTACAAAATGTCTATTAATTCAGTCCCCCAAAAGGCCTTTTGGAATCAACTTTATCATCCCACTGATTTCTTTGTTAATGAATTAGTAATATGTAATAGATGTTCATCCAATATTTTTATCAGTCGCGTTTTTAACTTTGCCAGAAATTATAATTGGAGTGGCATTAAATCATCAACAATTCTAATGAGAGTAGCAATGGAGACTGTAACAGTGAGTCAGGATCTAAAATCTTTAGAAAATGAGATGAGGATAGCAGTGGACTGTGTTAATAGATAAATACAGATATACATTAGGGTATTATGTTTATTGATGCTCTTGACTCAACAAATAGATATTGATCTATCACCTTTTCATGTGGTAGTGTAGTAGGATATATAGGTGAGTAATTTTATGGAGGGGAGAATGAGAATAGACTAAGAGAAACCCTACCCTATCCCTAAGCCACATCATATGCAGAGTGGGCAGCTACCTGAAAGGACTACAGGGGGAAACTATGGCCTTGGGGAGAGGCAGGTGTCCATAATAGTGGAAAATGAAAGGACCATTTAGAGAAGATTTGGGGGATATAGTTAATATTTTCAATGATAAAGTGAATTCCAAAGATAATGTATAACACAACCCCCTCACACACACACAAACACACCCCATGTATACTTAAGTGAAGTCCCCTCTCTTGGGGCAACAAAATACTAGATACACATCCTTCCCCTTTTCAACTTAATTGGCCACTGTTGTGGGCTGAATTCCCTCTCCCCTCCCTTCATACCAACACCATGAGTTGCAACCCTAACACCCAGGACTTCAGGCAATGATAGTATATCTGAAGATAGGGTTTTTGTGCATTTGTACTACTAAAACAAAATACTATATACTGCATAACTTATAAATAGTAGAAATTTATTTCTCATGTGCAGAGGCTGGGAAGTTGCAAGGTCAAAGCACTGGCAGGTTGAAGTCTGGTGAGGGCCCGTTCCCTGATTCCAAGATGGCGCCTTGGCACTGCTTCTTCCCACAGCAGGAGAGATGGAATAGGGAAATGCACTCCCTCAAATTCTTTTTTAAGGGCCCTAATCCCATCCAGGAGGACTTTGACCTCATGATTTAATCACCTTCTAAAGGACCTCTCATTGGTAATTAAGTTTCAACGCACAATTTTTCAGGGACACAGAGTATAGTGGCAAATTAAGTTGAGGTCATTAGTGTGGGCCCTAGCTCAGTATGACCAGTGTTCTTCTAAGAAGAGGAAATTGGACACAGATGGACCCAGAAGGAAGACCATCTGAAGACACAGGGAGAAGATCCCCATCTACAAGCCAAGGGTTGGGGCTCAGAGGAAACAAATCTTGGACTTCAAAACCGTAAGGAAATACAATTCAGTTTTTGAAGCCGTCCAGCCTGTGACACTTTGTTATGGAAGCCCTAGCAAACTGATACAAGCGCCCTCTTTTTTCTTTCCTTGATCAGGATGATCACCGTGGGAATTTGGTGAGGGGGATTTCTTTTCATAGTGTAACCATTTTATTGAACACACTGAACTTAATAGGTGCAAAAAGAACAAAACGAAACGGATTCTTTTCCACCTTTCTCCGTGAAAGACATCCAGAGGTTTAGTTCTTAAATGTCCCTAGATGAAATCTTAAACAGATCTTACAGCTTTTCCAAGCCCTTTTAGTCTCATGAACAATTTCATTCCAGCAATTAAACATTCAGACTTGTACAGGATAATAATTGAAACTCTGAATTTCATTGAAAGTTAAAGTGTTTTCTCTCCTAAAGCCACAATGAAGGAGGTGGGTGTGGTCAGCTGTTGACTTTTTAATCCCTCTTCTTCCTCTTAACCTGTTCTTGATTTTGACCCTTTCCAAGGCTGAGTCAGTAGTGAGAGGGGAGGCTCTAGGGAAGTCGTATACACAGTCCTCTCCTGGCCTTGAGTCTGCCTGGGTATATAAATGACCAATTCCCCAAGGTCCTCTTGAAATCAGTTTCATCATCTTACTGATTTCTTTGTTAATAAATTAATTATACTTGATAGGTGTGCATCTAGGATTTTAATCAGAGTCATATTTTTAACTTCTCAAGAAATTGTAATTGGAGGGGCATTAAATCTGATGATACAGGGTTTCTGTCCCTTCTCTGGCTCTGTGCTTTTGTAATTTGCCCACGGATCCTCCCGTTGAGAGCCTCCACCTGTGACTCTCATGCTGCAGACCAGTCAGTCGCTGGGCCTTTGAACTCCTGCTTCTCTCCTGAGCCCCACAAGGTTTCCTTTTTTAGGCAGACTCCTCTCTAGATATCTCCAAGTTATCTCCTTTCCATGGTTGCACTGCATCCAAAAACACAGGTGTTTTTGTCATCCTGTTGATGAAAATAAACTCACACACCAATGAAAACTTCTTCCTCTGTGCAACTGGGCATTTCAACCCTTCACAAGAGATTAAGACCAAGAGTCAAATACCAGCCCACTCAATTCCTGGGGACTTTTGTCCAACTTTCTCTTGAATGTTCCATCGCCTGCCTTGATCAGCCTTCTTTCCCGTGTTAGGGGATAGACATTAGCATGCTAGCATTTTTCTCTGTAAGATCTTCCCCTGTCAACTCTTGAACTCCCATCTTTCATAGGTTTGAGTTTGGTTTTCCTCAATGCAATTTTATAATCTCCTAAAATGTGGCACCAGTTCCACCATCAATGGCTTTCATGGCTGCTACAGTGGATCTCAAGTTCACATTCTTTTACTCTATGTACCAGGAGCCTAAGTGTAAATGTCTAATCTCTGGATCCAGTTTGGATTTTGGATCCTCACAGTTGCCTGGAAAGGCCAGTAACTTTTTTTTCTTTTTTTGAGACAGCGTCCCTCTCAGTCACCCGGGATAGAGTGTTGTGGCATCATAGCTCACAACAACCTCAAACTCTTGGGCTCAAGTGATCCTCTTGTCTCAGCCTCTCCAGTAGCTGAGATTACAAGTGCCTACCATAATGCTCTGCTATGTTTTCTATTTTTAGTAGAGATAGGATATGGCTTTGCTCAGGCTGGTCTCAAACCTTTAAGCTCAGGTAGTCTGCCCAGCTCAGCCTCCCACAGTGTTAGGATTATATTTTTCAGCCCCAGCACCCAACAAAGGTCAATAATTTTTGTACCTGGCATGTCCCCAGGATTCAAGTGGCAAAGCAGCACTAACCATAGCCCATATCTCATTGACTCTTCCTTTACCTAGTCAGGTAGGATTCTGCCTCTGAAGAGCCCCTCAAGTGTTGAAGCTTCCTAAGAGATTGGTATTTGTGGAAGAAAGGGCACCTGGTCCTGCCAGGTGCCATCGCTGCCCTGTGGCCCATCGGTGAACATTCGCCTGATGACATATTGCCTTAGTCTGCTTTCTGTTGCTTGCAACACAATGCTTAAAACCGGGTAGCTTATTTAAAAGAAAAAGAATGTATTTCTTCAGGTTTAATAGTCTGAGAAGTTCAAGGTCAAGAGACTGCATCTGGTGCAGGCCTTCTTGTTGGTGGGGCCCCTCTGCAGAGTCCCGAGTCCTGAGGTGGTGCAAAGCATCCCGCGATGAGTGGGCTGAATGTGCCACTCAGATCTTTCTTCTTGGAAGACCTCCCAAGGCAATCCATTCAGGAAAGCAGAGTCTTCTCGGCCCAGGCACCTCTTAAAGACCCCACCTCCCAATACTGCCACACTGGGGATTAAGTTTCAACACAAGTTTTGGAGGGGACAAATATTCAAACCACAACAGACATTTCACACCCAGACACCTCAAGATAACAACGCAGGACAGGCCATAAGGACACACAGATATTTCTCTTTGCTTTGGGATGCCATGCTTGGCTACGTGAATCTAAGTAGCATAGCTAGCTAGTGCCCTAAAGTTTTAGTGTAATCTTTTATACCTCTGTGCCTGCCATCACACACTTGTCAGACACGAGTTTGCCATCTCCCTCAACATCGGCATTGTGAAATTTGCCCACTCTTTACTCAGACACCTGCCAATGTCTGATCAATCCATGGTCCTTGAGAGAGAAGTATCCAGAGAAAGACATTTCCAAGGGACACTCAAGACCGCTGCTGCCACAGAGCCAGTGGGGACATGCATATGCATTTAGAGTGCTCTGTCCCATTGGCCTGAACCTTACACAAAGGTGCTGTAGGAATTGTCTTTGAATGATGATCTCAAAAGAGGTGAGAAGTGCCAACCATGATGGCTGATGCGGTGAGGCAGCTGCCAGGGAAAAATTGAGGGCCCCGCATGGATTCTGAATACAGCTCTGTGCTGGGCGGTCAGCTTCACTTGCTTAAAACATCAAATCTCCATGTTCTCCAGTCGGAGACATCCTGAACCTGCCACAGCACGTAGCTCAAAGGAAACCACATGAAAAGAGACTCCCTTTCAGCAAAGCAGGGCTGGGCTGAGTTGTTTGTTTGTTTTGTGTGTTGTTTTCTTTTAATGCTTTTCAGGATCAAAGCCCTTTGCTAGATTTATTTTTTTATTTTTTTATTTCTCGGTCCGGTGGTAAGAAATTTTGTCTCCAAGTAAAGGTCATTGGACCGGGCTTTTGGATTCAGCGACGGTGAGGCTATAATTTTTCTTGCTTGGCAGCATTGGGGCCACTGGAGAAAATTATAAAAGAGACATTGTGCCTCCCTGGTGCATAGGCTGAGACCAAGGAAATAGATTGAATGGAAAGTGACGCTTATCCTACTCAGAGTGAGAGTTGTTTGCCCAAACGAGGGCAAAACAACTTTCAGCGCCAAGGAGAATCATCTGGGCAATGAATCAATGGTGCTGGCATTTTTAACCACAACCATAGAGTATTTTCTTGTCTCTTCAGGCTAAAAATTACCCCCATGTTAATGTTTTGCATAGAAATGTCTTTCACCAGGTTGAGCAGAATCACTTGGCAATCTCATGTGCCCTTACATGGTGACCCTGGACCCTGCTGTGGTGGGGTTGTTTTTCTGCATTCTCAAGCCCCTGAACAGGTTTAGTTGTACCTGGGCTAGACCGGGTTGGATTGGGCAGGCCCTGGCCTTGAAGGATGGAACACAGGGGACTTGAGTAGCTGTTCCCTGGTGAGAGTCAGGGAGCCCAAGCAGAGTGGCCTGAGAAATCCCACCGTGACAAGTGCAGCTGAACTGTAAGGGGCAGGACACAGTTGCAGTCACACCACAGAGAGCCGTGCTGGCCTGCCACCTCCCTACATGGACATTGCTGTTGAGCCTATTGTTAGAAGGGCAACAACACAGCCTCAGACAGCTGGCCCTACAAGGGGAGCTGCCCTCCTAAACACAGGGCACTCACTGGGCATCATCAGGGTGGAAGGACCAAACAGGGCCCTGAGATTTCCATAGCAGCTCCCACCACAAGAGGACAATGCCCAGTTTGCTGGTACCTGATTTATAAGCTACAAAAACAGATCCGATGCCTGTAGGACTTTTAAAATGACTTTCACAGTTGCTTCTTAGCCCCCAGCTCTAGGATCAAATGGCAGGCCAGGCAAATTCTCATGCCGGCAGTGGCGAGGGACTTTCAAAGGCTGCCAGCCATTGCTGGAGGTGTTTTCTAAGTGCCAAGGAGTAGAAAATGTCCCTCTTTCCTGATGGAATACTGCTTTTCCTCCCACTACCAATTCAGTGTTAATCCTGGCTTGCTAATGATGAAATCGTGGCCATGGGGATTCTGTACCCTCACTACAGTGGCTCAAATGGTGATTTATACTGAGCTGGAAAAGGCAAGAGCCTGGAAGTCAGAAGATCCAGGTCCTAGTTTGAGTCACAAAACCAACATTCTGCTGTACAGCACTATGGCTGCGTCCTTTCACCTTGCTGGGCCCAGAGGGTGCACTGAGCCCTGCCCTGAGGAGCTGGGGAGTGGCCCAGGTCACTTGAGCGCCATGTCTGGCCATGGGTGGGAAGAAAGGGACTCAGGCTAACAGTCCAGAGGTATCCAGATCCACAGCCTTTGCCTCCCTGGCATGTGAAAATGGCATTGGCTAGAAGACAATGACTGGGGGCTTGGGT
The DNA here is from genome assembly GCA_963574575.1 of Galagoides demidoff. NCBI lineage: Eukaryota > Metazoa > Chordata > Mammalia > Primates > Galagidae > Galagoides > Galagoides demidoff. The sequence continues at coordinate 12,109 of CAUYQV010045425.1, forward strand.
GAAACACTATTTGAACACAGGTGTGACACTACCCCAACTCTGAAGGGACGATCATTATTGGGGGTCCTATGCTGGGGAAGGCAGTGGGGCTGATAGTGCTCCACTTTCTCCACCCTCCATTATACCAATGCTCTTGGAGTCAGGTGGCCACAGTTCCTCTGAGTACTGGGATTTATTAAACAAGCAAGGTGACACAAATAGCAATGCATCTTGAGTCTTTTGCACCTGAGGCTACATAAACATCTACTTAGAGGGCATTTATTTAATCATATCATCATCATCTCACAGATAAGAAATCAAGTTGTGGTATATGTATATCATGGAATACTATTCAGCCACTAAAATAGATGGAGACTTTAGATCTTTTGTATTAACCTGGATGGAGGTAGAACACATTCTTTTTAGTAAAGCATCACAAGAATAGAGAAGCAAGAATCCAATGAACTCTATTCTAATATGAAGGCAGTACATGTGCTAATACAGGGGTAGGTTAAGGGAATGAGAAAGTGGGGAGAGGGGAGGAGGAAGGGGCATGGGGGTGTCACAGTGTATGGCACACCTCTAGGAGGAAGGGCACATTGATAAGAGGGACTTTATCTAACAAATGCAATCAGTGTAACCTGATTCTTTGTACCCTCAATGAATCCCAAACAATAAAAATAATAATAAAATAATTTAAAAATAAATAAATTTTAAAAAGAAAAAATATGGAAAGCAAGATATAAAAATAAAAAAAATAAAAGAAATCAAATACAAGATCTCAGACCAAGCTCTTGGGTAGCCCAGGCTGGAGACAATCATGCAACGTCCAGTTCCCAACTCTCTCTTCTTCCCTACCTCTAGACTCTCTAGAGAAGTGTTTTTCAACCTTTATTTAAAATCTCATACCACACTTGAACCTATAGTTAAACTTCCACAGCACACTTACACCACATTGATCAAAAAAGAATAATAAAGAAAAGAATATACTTACTGTGCTTTGAACTTTTTCCAAGAATAATTTAATTAATAATCTTCAAAAATTTTCACAACACACCTAAGATCCTCTCATGACACTCTGCTGAAAAATCACTATTCTCGAGACTTTTGTTCCCTCTGTCTTAATTTGAGAGTTCATGAGAGTGCCATGAACTAAGAACAACTGCCCATTTTACAGTCTAGGAAATAGAGTTTCAAGTTCAATGCCCTAACCATCTGCATAGTCTCTAAGTGCTCAATTTCAAACTTGCTTCTCAGGGTTGAGCAAGTTAGAGATAGAACAGGAGTTAAAACAGAGCCTACCTAATAGGATTACAAAAGTTCAACAACAAAGAAACTCAAATTTGCAGACTTTTCAGAATACCCAAAGATGGATATGTACACACACTCACACTTATACATAGAGATGTGAAATTTATTTTTAATCTAAGTTCAGAATTAAAGTATCTTCTGGACTATATTAATATAGGTCTTTAGATTTAGGTTATAATGCTCCGACCCTATTATCACAGCCCTTTTTCTTTCATAATTAGAGACTTTATTTTTCCTTCCATTTTTTTTTTTTTTTTTTGAGACAGAGTCTCACTTTGTCACCCTGGGTAGGGTGCTATGGTGTCACAGCTCACAGCAACCTCAAACTCTTGGACTTAAGCAATCCTCTTGCCACATCCTCCTGAGTAGCTGGGATTATAGGCGCCTGCCACAACATCTGGCTATTTTTAGACACAGGGTCTGGCTTTTGCTCAGGCTGGTCTCAAACTTCTGAACTCAAGCAATCCACCCCCCTTGGCCTCTCAGAGTGCTGGGATTATAGGCATGAGCCACTGCCCCTGGCCTCCATAATTAGAGACTTTTTGAAGCCCAAGAGTAAAACAAACAAACAAAAATAGGAGTCACTGAGTATAGAGGATAAATTATAGTTCAGGGGAAATAATAAAAACATATCCAGGGGAAAGAGCAGAGGAGGTGACTCTTATGGCAGAAATCTGGGTACACTGTCAATTGATCCCAGCTTCACATGACCGTGGCTCTGGGTTTGGGCAAGGCAGGTCCCGGAAAGGCTGCAGGTCTTCCAGGAATATTTTAGAGACTTCAGGAGCAGAGGTGCCCCTGGGCTCCTCTGGGCTCCACATTGTAATTTTCTTATATGGATTTACTTTTGCATCAAGAGGACCATTCTCATGTAGATGTCAACTTCAAACAGCTCCTATTCCCAGCGCATTAGACCAATTAAAAAAGTAAATTTCATGCAGAAATTGCTCTTCATATATTCAGAATCTTGCCTTGTTTAGAGGGCATCTGTGTGATCCTGTTCATTGAATGAATCTCATTTTCTGGTTGATCTATACGTAAAACCACTTGCTGTTTCCTAAGCGGGACTGACGAGAGAGGTGGGAAGAGGAGATCTTTCCACTTATGAGATAATGAGCCCACAACCTTTTCGGGCCTCTATCCAGCTCGTCACAGCTCAATCCCATTTTCCTAAATGGCTTGTTTAACTTTCAGAGGCTATCAGATGTACTGCGGTGTAAATAATATTTGAACAAGAGGGAGATTATTAAGTTGCCAACTAAAAAGGCATTTTAAAGATACCCCATTACCCTGTTTAAATACCCCCTCGCCATTAGTGCGCCTGGAAACCTCTTCATATTAAGCGTTTTCCAACGACACACTTTGTCAAGCAGGAGGTCCGCGGTTCCAACTTGACATTTAGCGCTTAGAGGCGTTTAGAGTCTCCAGACGGCCTTATCAACTCACAGACAGGGGCACTAAAAGTCAGGTGGGCTGCTCCTGCCTGGAAACCACAAGCTAGAGCTCAGAATGATGGGAGGCTCCGGTTAAGTGCTTAAAGTATTAAGAGAATGTGAAAACACAGTGCACACCATTAGCCAAATTGGTGCTGGCTTTTGATGATGGGCAATGTGAACTCGTGGCTTGGTCTTTGTCAAACGCTTTTTTAAAGGGGGGGGGGGGACACGCTTGTAACTCTTCTGTAGGCTACAATAGAACAAGAAAGGCCTATTAATAAGTCTGAGCCAATGAGTATTTCTGAACATTTGATTTTTCCCCCTTGAACACAATTAGCTGTAAGAGGCTACAGGGGGCGTGGAGGGGCCGGGGGAGTGGCCGCTTGAATGGGAAGAAATTGCTGGCATGTATTCATTAGACAATCAGAAAGTGCATATAAAAAGGCATTAGGCAAGTATGTGTGGCTTTTTGTTTTTTTGTAGACTCAAAACTACAGAAGCCAACCTTTGATCTCTTGCTAGAACAAGGGATGGAAATTTAATTATTTTTTTCCTCCAATTAACTCAGAAAATTGTTTAGCCGGATGGATGGAAAAACACTCTTCCATTAGGTAAGACACAATGCTTTTCAAGCCGCTTTTGTTCCCACTGTCTTAATTTGAGCCTCACGAGAGCACTGCGAACTAGGAAATCTACCCATTTTACAGAGCAGGAAGTAAGAGTTTCAAGTTCAAGGACTTACCCGGCACAGTCTCTAAATGCTGAATTTCAAACTTGCTTCTCAGGGTTGAGTGAGTTTGAGGTAGAACAGGAGTTAAAATCCAGGCTACCTAGAATTGCAAAAAATTCAAAACAAAGCAATCCAAAACAAACACCCCAAACCTTCTGCCCTTTCCCTTATAATCCAATTAATAGTGTGGATCCCTCCACCTGAGCCACCTAGGAAGGAGGATGGCTCCTGTGCCCATGTCCCCACCTCCAGGCATAGTTCCCACTTAATCTGGTGGGGGCCTTGGGTAGATGGCACTGACATTTGGTTCCCTCCCTTGAGAAGCAGAGATAACACCGCCACTTAGTGTTTTCATGAGGATTAGTTATGATAACGCCTGGTACCTACTATGGGCTTAATAAAGAATGGTCTTTCCTCACTTCCACAGTGAGTATCTCCTCTCTACAAGCTATTTATGCCTCCTTGTCCTTGGCTGTCCTCTGTTCTAGGACAAGACAAACCCTAAACAGTATGGCATGGTTTCCTTCCCTGGGCCCTAAACTCCTGCAATTAAGATAATCTCCCCTCTTCTTTGAATGGGGCAATTTATGAATTATCATACCAGGCCCTATTTGGCAGGGGTTTGGCATCACAGGAAGTAGCCATAGTGCCATGGTCTCTCCGTAACACTATTTATCTCCACTCAGGGGATAATAGGATTTCACTCCCATGTCTAGGAGGCTGGACAATTAAGTTCATGAACTCTTCCTAGAAAAAGTGCTACCTACCTCATAGCTGAATATCACTATGGTCACCTTTGAAGTACTCCTCTTGGGAAGCTATACAGCAAGGCCAGCACCTAGTCCATCCTTCAAAGCCCTGGTGGGACTCTTTTTCTGGAATGGCTGTCAGAGCTCTTCTTGAAGGAAGATCTGACAATCAAGTGTAAGAATTCAGTCTAGAAAAAAGTGCTTGGAAGGGTGGACTGGGCACTGGTGTCTGTGCATAGCTTCCCAAGGGGAGTACTTGGAGGGTGGCAATAGTTATATTCCATAATGAGGTATGTAGCACCTCACCTTGGCTAGGATGAGTTAGTGAACTAAATTGTCCTACCTCGTATTCTTATATCCCAAATAATCTTATTTAAGTAAATGTGTTCTATTTAAGTTTATCCCTTTTGGGCAAGAAAATCAGCTTAGAAATCAGCTGATCTAGTATCTTTCAGCATGTCTTTTGAGAGTTTGACACATTATCATAGAAGCTCTCTGGTCGTGTCTACTTCACGTTCTCCATTAATTCAACAAATATCTATGGGTCACCTACTGATGTATGCGACAGGTATTCGGCTGGCATTGGGATAACATTGTGGATAAAACCCTGTCTACAATTCTTATTTTCATAGAGCTTGATAAAACAGGAAGCAAAAGCACAAATAAGATAATTATAGACTCCAATATGTACAAAGAAAAAAATATAGCTGAGAGAAAGAGGGATTACTAGGGATAGCGGGTTAAGATTCCATGAGCAGTCAACACAAGTCTGGGGGACAGACTTTCAACCTGAGACCTAAAGAACATTCAGCAAAATTCCATTTTGAACCAGGCCTGAGCCCAATGCCTGGCCTGAACAATTGGCTTCTGACATCCGGAAAGAATTTTGCTAGTATTTCAAATTTTACACACACACACAACTTTTAAATACTTAGACACTCTTTCTCCTTTAAGTCATGAGCTAATGTGTTCTCTGAGATGATATTTTATAATGCAAGACAAATGTCAGTTAAAGGCCAAGACTGCTGAATATCTGATCTTTCCAAAAAGCCATTTCTGGAAAACATAAATCATCTCACTGGCTTTCATCATGGATCTCAAGATGGCAAGGGTTCATTCTTTACCTCATGCTCAATAATTCTCAGCAGCCTCTTTACTGCCTTTACATTTTCTATAATTCTAGGCAGGTTTTAGGGTCTCTAGAAAGCTCTCTAAGTGATTGAGGAACTCCTAGTCTGCTTAGAAATGATTTGTCAAGGGGTTATAGCTCAGTGGTAGAGTGTTTGACTGCAGTAATCATCTGTCAAGGATTTCACAAAATGAATGGGCCCTGGGAGCCGGCATTTCCCAGCTCCCCAAAGCTCTGACAAGGAAGTCAGAAGGAAATCTTGTTAATCTCATCTATGACCCAGCTATCATTCAACATAAGGTTATTTAGTTTCCATGTCTTTGTTTGAGTATGAAGATTCCTATTGCTGTTGAGTTCAACTTTTATTCCATGGTGGTCTGAGCAAATACAAGGAATAATTTCTATCCTTTTAAATTTGCTGAGGTTAGACTTGTGACCTAAGATGTGCTCAGTTTTGGAGGACGTTCCATGGGCTGATGAGAAGAGTGTGTATTCATAATTGCCAAGTCACGGAAGAAGCCCAAGTGTCCATGGACCCATGAATGGATTCATAAATTGTGGTGTATGTATACCATGGAATATTATGCAGCCTTAAAAAAGGTGGACACTTTACCTCTTTTAAGTTTACATGGATGGAGCTGGAACATGGTCTTCTTAGTAAAGAATCTCAAGAATGGAAGAAAAAGTATCCAATGTATTCAGTACTATTATAAAACCAATATATACTCACCCACACTTTCATATTAAAGATAAAACACAACTATAGGCCAGGATGAAGGAGGGAAGAGGAGGGGCGGGGAGAAGTTTGGTGGAGGGAGGGTAATCAGTAGGACCACACCTATGGTGCATATTATAAGGGTACATGTCAAATCTATTAAGTGTAGAGTATAATTAAGTGAGGTGAAGGCTATATTAATCAGTTTGATGTAAGCATTCCAAACCGATATAAAATCAGCACATTGTACCCCATAAATGCATTAATGTATACAGTCATGATTTAGTTTTAAGAAGAAGAAGAAGAAAAAGGAAATCTTCCAGAAGCTGTTTTCCTAAATTGGGCTCTGTATGACTAAACTGGCTGATGGTAGGGTGAGGGTGTCATATTATCACAGATAAGACCATGGAGCCAAATCCTACAAGCAGAAGTTTCACCAGGAGCTGTGCTCTCTGAGATTAGGAAGATATATTTTTATGAAGATAGTGAATGAAGGAAGACTCCAATAAAAATTATATTACTAGGGCGTCTTCTTCCATAGCTCTTAGTAAATTTATTCCATGGAAATTGTTACCTTTAGGGAGATTAAGTACACACCCTGACATAATGATGGTCACACCTACCTATGAAATACTATCACTCTGTATGTGTCCTTTGAAAAGACCGGCCAAATTTGTGAAAAGCCCTTGTCTGTGAAGAAACTGATATCTTTGGGAGTTTTTAAATTATTTGACTTTTCCACAGGGAAAAGAGATGCTTGTCTTCTGTGCTTTGACGTTGAATGAAAGGAAAAGATCTGGCTCATTTTTGTTGCAATATTAGATTATCCGGGGATTGTTTATTTTCCATTGCTTCTCTGACAAGTCAGAAAAGATGTGGAATCCTGGTTCTCATCGAGTGTGTCCGTTTTCCATTTCTGGAGTCTCCATGGTCTGTGAGACAGTGTCTTTGCAGAAGTTTGCATGGGAAGCGGCTGGTGTGTTTTGCCCTAAATGGAATTACGACATTCCAAACAAGGATTGAGATCTTTCCCAGAACTGTTTTCTCAGTATTCAATGCATGTGACGTAATCAATGATCTGGGCATCGGGTTTGATCTTCAGCTCTCCTGGGCCCCAAAATACCAATTCCAGTTCTTACAACAGAGTCAAGTTTTAAGAAGCTTGTTCTTATGCCATGGCTGAGATTGAAATTAAGTTTGACATTCAAAATAAAGTAAGTCACCATAACTCTTCTAGAACAACTAAGGCCATTCAAAGCTGAATCTGGACTTGTGTCCCACAAAGGGCTGACGGGTTTTCTCGGCCTCTTTTCTCAGACGATACACTCATCATGTGGTAATTAGAACATGGTTTATTTGACTAGGGGTGGAGAAATACTGAATCATCCTTGCACCATAAAAACCCAGCTTTCGGAAGGCCAGATAACAGGGGAAGCTGACACAGTTCAGTGTGTGGTCAGCTGCTCTGGGGTCACTGCTCCTTAACCCTCACAGGTGCATTCCCCATTGGTGTACAGCTAAGCTTCACACCTCCAATAATTTCTAATGGCTACCGAGCCATGTGGCAGTGGGGAGGTAATCCAAGCCAGGATTGCTCCAGGAGTAGAGAGAACCTGAAGTTTTGGAGGCAGAAGAAGTGGGTTCTATTATTTCTCTTCTCAGCAACCTCCTTTGTAAATTCTAGATGATAAAAACACAGGGATGTTGTGATAATCAGGTCAAATATCATAATACCTTTGTCTCAGTTTTACCTTGAGAAGACTTCACCAGTTAACATCTGTTAACTATGTTCCCATAAAAGTAGTTTAAGAATTCACAGTGGCTTGGCGCCTGTGGCTCAATCGGCTAAGGCGCCAGCCACGTACACCTAAGGTGGCGGGTTCGAATCCCCAGCCAGGCCCGCCAAACAACAATGATGGCTGCAACCAAAATATGGCCAGCGTTGTGGCAGGCGCCTGTGGTCCCAGCTACTTGAGAGGCTGAGGCAGGAGACTCGCTTAAGCCCAGGAGTTGGAGGTTGCTATGAGTTGTGATGCCATGGCACTCTACCCAGGGGGATAGCTTGAGGCTCCGTCTCAAAAAAAATAATAATAATAATTCACAGTAATGTTTCTAAGTATGCATGGATGACAATATTTTTAGAAAACAAAAGTGTGAATAAATGGAAGGGAAATTAAGTTCCTAAATGAGTCTGTTTGTGTCTCGTGCTGTCTGTCACTCCAGAGGTACTAACGACCTCCCACCAAGAGAGTAGTTTTCACTCCAAGTCTGGTTGCCAGGGCAACCATGCCAGAATTGCATCTTTTTAATCCAAACACCAGGAGGTACCAGTTAATAAGACAATGCATACTTTGGAATTTAGTTCTTGAAGGGCTTCTCTATGTGTCTACAAGGTGTCCCAAAGGTTGCCATACATATATACATACATGAAGAAAATGAGAAATTATAGCTACATGTGCCTTTATTTACAAAATATTCATTATAAAATTTTACAAAAGATTTAAAAAATATTTCTCTACATGTTCATATACCAATGTAAAAATATTAAAAATATAACATAAGAATTTGTTAATTTTTCCTATTTATAGTGACCTCTAATATGTGATAGTGCTTTAAAAAAACCAATAAAGCCAGGCCAGGCTCACGCCTGTGAACCTTGCACTCTGGGAGGCCAAGACAGCCACCTGTCTTGAGGTCAGGTGTTTGAGACCAGTTTGGGAAAGAGAGAGTGAGAGACCCTGTCTCTACTAAAAATAGAAAAACTAGCTGAGTATAGTCCTAGCTACTTGGGAGGCTGAGAGGACATGATTCCCTGAGCCCAAGAGTCTGAGGATGCAGTGAGCTACAATGCCACAGCACTCTACCCAGGGCAACAGAGTAAGATTCTGTTTCAAAAAGAAAACAAAACAACAACAACAACAAAACAAAACCAATAAAGCCTTTTATTGGATTTTGATACATCTTTCAGTGTTTCCTGAACCAGTTAGGCTAATGGGTCTATAAAATTCAGATGCCACTTTGCTTATCTGGAACTTCTAGAACATCTTATCAAGCGTGGTATGAACTTTCTCAGTGACTCTGGGTTAGTTCTTTTAAAAACCTAGGATGGATATAATAGGGTTTGGAGACTTAAAAATTATACATTAATAAAAGAAATGTTTGGCTACTGGTCTGCACACCAAGAATGAGTGGTGGGTAGTTTGTTTGGCCCTGAGCATAATAAGGATTTTCTGGTCCTGCTGGTTTTGCATTTAAAAGAAGTGCAAATATGACTGGATATTCTATAGAAAGGTGATCGTTTCAAAACTGGGTCAGATTTTGGAAATGCCTTGAGGTGGCTGCTTGAAAACTGCAGCAAGAGGACACATTTCCTATACACCTGTAGGCACTGGAACCAGATTCAGAAACTGGAGGATGAACAGTCAGGGATTGTCATTTGTCTCATGAGGTAAACTGCCATTCCCATTGTAGTCAAGAGACCTGGGAACATTACACTGTTAGGAAAATATTCTCTTTCTTCATTTGGAAACAGCCTACATTGTCCCTTAGAAGTAATATTTGTGCTCAACAGATGAGTGTACTTGCATGTGTGTTTGTGTCCATAGTTTAATGATGAGAATGTCCTTTGTTTGCAAGTGATAGAAGGAATGGAGATTCAGCTTCATTGAAGCTAGATTAAAAAAGAGATGAGGAAATCTCTTTTGATCCTGCAATCCCACTACTAGGCATCTACTCAGAAGAAAAAAAAATCATTTTATTATAAGGACATTTGCACTAGATTGTTTATCATAGCTCAATTTACAATCACCAAGATGTGGAAATAAGGAATGCCCATCAACTAGTAATGGATTAACAAACTGTGGTACATGTATACCATGGAATACTATTCATCCATAAAAAGATAGAGACTTTACATCTTTCATATTAACCTGAAGGGAGTTGAAACACATTCTTCTCAGTAAAGTATCACAAGAATGGAAAAGTAAATATCCAATGTACTCAGTATTAATATGTATTAATATGAATACAATACAGATGATCTAACTCATGCCCACATAGAAAAACTCACTTCAATTGAAGTTGGAGGAGGGGGAATGAAGAAAGGGGAAGGGGGGATTGGGAGGCTTCCACTTAATGGGCATAATGTAAGGGTGTATGGCACACCTTTTGGGTGTGGGACACAACTACAACAGGGACTCTAACCTAACAAATTTAAATATTGTGACCTGGTTGTTTGTACCCTCACATTAGCCTGAAATTTAAAAAGAAAGAAAGAAAGAAAAGTGTAAGTTAAATTCCTTAATTCACGTTACTTTATAACTCAGAAGTTTTCTGGATTCCAGTTTGGCTCTTGTTCGAGAACTCATCAATATGAAGCTTCTATCTCTTTGTTTCTTGGCTCTACTTTTGCTCAGTGGAAGTGCCAAGTAATCCTCTGTTTGTGATAGCTGAGTTGCAATGCCCACCTTTTAACCAACTTCTGTGGCTCAGGCAGCCTCAGATGCCTTATCCAGTCACCTGGCCAGCCTGGGCTGAGAGTAAACAGAGGTGAATTCCACAACCACAATTAGAGCTATCACTGGAAGAACAGAAATGAATGGATGAATGCAAATAAAGAACAGCTACCATAAATGGCTAACAGTAGACAGATGATCAGAATGAGACAGGGAAACTTCAAAGGAGACTGGATTCTGAGTCCTGAATACCCTCAACAATGAAGCTTAAAAAGCCTCCATTCTTCTAGTTATTACCATGGTCCAAAACTTCAAGCCCTTGTCAAATGTGAGTATTTTATCTTAAGATTTTACTGCTGGTTAAAGGTCCCATTTCATGCCCTTACCTTTATAGGGTGAGACTCAGCTAAGCAAATTTCCCCTTGCCTTTCCTATTCTAGGCAGTGAGATAACATTCCTCATTTCCTTAATATCATTTTCTTAAGCAATCCATGTTATTATTACTGGCTGATGGCTCTAGTCGTGAGATCCTACTATTTACTTAGCCTTGTGACCTTAATTAAGTCATTGAAACTTTCTGAATGTCAGAGTGCTTCTCTGTGAAATGAAGGAGTTGGTTAAATGATCTGAAAGTCTCCTGTTAGATAAATAAATTCAGTGGGAATCTCAGCCTCAGTCTAAATTGTGTCTACTCTTGGGATTCAGACATGACTAGCCATGTCTGGGAAACTCGGAAAACAAGGGTTGAAGACTCTCCTAAGGGGGAAAAGGAGCCAGATAGAATCAGCTGGAATCATGATCTCTTTCACCTGGATTTCCTTTCAGTCTCCATCTTTCAGCAGTTCCTCTGAAATCCTCCATAAATGGCAATGGTGGTAAATAAAATTTGAAAAAAAACAAAACAACAAAACATGTTCCACAGAGTTGTTGTAAAAATGTGTAACTCAGAAGGGGAAAAGAGATATTTTCCTCTCTCCCACCATAGCTCACCAGGCAGGGTCAGCAGACCAAAGAACCTAGAACATCCTCTCCAACTAAATAGGTAAAGGAACAAACAAAGATCTCCCTCATGGGAAACTTGCTGCCAGCCTCTACCTACCAACTTTTCAAAAATCTTAAGATGTGAACTTGTGGTTAAAGACCATGGATTAAAAATACACAGTTGACTTGGTCCCTCCCTAAAACATCACTCAACTGATAGCAGGGAATTTTCCAGAAGCCCACTAGGTCAAAAGAAAGGTAAAAAAAAAAAAAAAAAAAAAAAAAATAGCGATGATAGCAACTGAACTTTGCAAGCCCAAAAGTTAAAGAATGACTAAGGACTGATTTAGAAGGCCATAGAACACTTAGCCTTAAGCCCCAACTGAGGAAAGACAAAGACAATCATATTTGCACTGAAGAAGCATCCCCCACCACACCAATGGCTTAGATAATGATGGCACCAGGTACCTCTAGCAGTGGAGGTGAAGGTGAAACCAAAATACAGATTAAGTAAAAGTGGTTAGAGCACTCTTTCATCCCATGCAGCTGAATAACTGTCTTTTTGTCTATTCTGGCCCCACAGTAGAGGTTCATTTTCTGCATGGGCTCAAAGTCAAAGGGACATCCATTCATTTGAGAGATGGAATATCCTGCTCCATGTTGAAAGCCCACATCTACCCCTCTCCTTGAATCCCAAAAGCCTTGGACCTGTGATCCAAATAGGAGAATAGAATCTAAGAGGCCAAAAGAAAAGACTTACAGATACTGATGTTCTTCAGCCAGACCCTCCCATGGTGAAGACCATAGAGGCAGGCCTCTCTATAGTCACAGAGTATCCCATCATTTTCTTAACCTCTAAGCTTAAATGGGAGCAGAAAACCCAGACAACTGAGCCCAGATTATTCACTACACATGGTATAGATGATAGATTCATTTGCAAACTTTTGGTTTCTCTTTCTTTCCCACAGCAAATTATAAACTCCAAGAAAGCCCAAGGCAAGATTCACTCATGTATATTTGTGTAGCAAATAGGTGAGAAGAGACACCAAGAAAGCGACTCCAAAGGGGGTAGGAGGAAAACCCAACTGCTTAACCCTCTGGAGGGCCTGTAAGAATGTGAGTATATGGTAACCAAGGTAACCAATGACCAATAGAAAGAGACAATAACCAATAACCAGTAGAAAAGGGTGATACTGCCTAGAGGCTCAAAGAGGCCAATGAAAGACTTGCAACCAATTTCAAAAGGAGAGAAAGGTATTTATACCCCTGCTGGTCTTTGCATCTCCATCTTTCTCTCCTTTTCTCCTTCAGGAGAGGGACCCACTTCCAACTCTCTTTGGAAGACCTTTAAACTTTCTCTTTGTTCATCCTAAATAAAATTTCTCTTTGTTACACTAAAACTTGTACAGGTTACTTTTGCTTTGTGTCCACACTGTCTGTGCTGTACCAGTTTTATTCTCAGTTTCCATTCATTTTTGCTCTCAATTACCGCCGTGCCTCAGTTGAACTTTCTAGCTTAGCCAAGTAATGGAACTAGCTCAAATGTGTTTGGGAAACTGGAACCCCCAAACCCTAACAATAGGTGTTTGATATTTGCTTGTATACAGACATGAATGAGCAAATGAGTAAGTGAATGAATAATGGCTGAAAGAAATGAAGTAGCAGAAGCTGATGGGTGAAAATAAAACTAATTTTGGTAAACTTGAGTACTTCCAGAAATATCTGGAGAGAGTGGTTTATAAGGTAGATTGGAGGTCCTATGTGGTGAGCAGCTGGGAGCAAGGACATAAATTCAGCAAGACCCATGCAAAAGAGACATAATTGACACATGATACATAGGCTAGTGAACGTTGGTAACATTTGGATGATTTGAATAGCATTGCTCATTTATTGAACGTTTTCTACATGTTAGATTCTTGGCAAAGCACTTTCTCTTAATTAAACCTTAAAATAGTCCTGCAAATGTATTATTCCTATTTTGATAGGTGAGGAAACCGCTGTTCAGGTAGATTAAGTAATTTTTCCCAGTTAACCCATTAATCAGTGAAAAGGCTGGAGTTCCAACACCTGTCATCCTACTCCAAAACTCAGTCCGCCTCCCCTACCCCATCCTGCCGCCAAAGGTGTGTCTCTCTTCACTTAATATAATGTGATCATCCTCCTATTAATCAAGTTGTCTCTGAAAACATGGTTTCTGTTTAGCATTCTCTTTCATCCTGTGGGTAGACCATAATTTATGTAACTAGATTTCTAATGTTACGCAGCTCGTGATTCCATTTTTTTCAAATGTTACAAATAACATTACACACATAAAAATGTAGAACGCGTCTCTAATTATTTCCTTAGGATAAAGTCCTGGAAATGTTTTTACTTCAAAGATTAGCAACATGTTGAAGGCTTTGACAGGTACCTTTCTTTTGCCTTGGGGGAAGTTTGTTGATTCCCAGCAACCATGTAAGACATGCCCGTTTCATCTCGCTCTTGCCAACACTGGGAATTATAATCCTTTCCAGTCTTTGACAGTCTGAGGTGCAAAAAATGGTGTTGCTCTTTCATTTTCGCTCTGTTGACTGAAAATGAGGTTAAAAGCATTAAATATATAGTATTTATTGGATTTTTCATATATATATATATATTTTTTAAGAATGGCTGACACATCCTTTGCCGGTTTGTTAACTGGGGCTTATCTTATCCTTCCTAATTTGTGTTACCTCTTCGTGTAAAAGAACTCCTTTTGCTTATATGAAAAGCAAAGGTTACAGCCCCTCATTCACCACTGTGTCTTTAATTCTAACACTCTCTGTGCTTTATGTCTCTCTTTTCCTCAAAAATGGCGACATTCATTCGTTCATTCATTTTGTTTGGATGGAAATAAGAAGGTTGAGCTTGAGCAGGAGCATTTTCTCAATGAGAGGGCTGGGATCTTGAGTGAAGACTAGGGGGAAGGAGGGACATGAAAGGGTCCAGGCTCCAACTCTGTTAGAAAGACAGAAAAGACATTGGAACACGGGTCAAGACAAAAAAAATAAAATTTGGAGCATGGAGAAGGTGTATAAAGAAAAGAGAAAGAACTAAAAGGCTGCCAACTAACCAGGAATAACTTTCTAAAAGTTTTATATCTGCCCGGTGATGAGTTAAAATACAGTGTCCCAAGGGGAAAAAGAATTTTTTTTTTAATATTTAACAGTTTTTTTAACTTTTAAAAAAATGTGACTAATAGAGGAACATTTTTTTAAAGGCTGTCTAACAGGGAGCTTCCTCCCTCTGCAGGACACCCTGCACTGCTGGGTTAGTTTAGAAAATTATACATGTGCGTGGGGAGAACTTGGTATCCATGACTGTGGAGGGGCCACCCCCCAAAGATACTGGCATTGCTCGAGTACCCCTTGCTGGAGCTGCAGGAGGCCCTGGAGTTGGTAGGGCAGCTGGCAGAGGAGTACCAACTGGTGTACCAATTCCTCAGGCTCCTGCTGGGTTAGCAGGCCCAGTCCCAGGAGTTGGGGGACCATCCTAGCAGGTAATGACTCCACAGAGAAGAGGCACTGTAGCAGCTGCTGCCGTTGCTGCTACTGCCAGCATTGCTGGAGCCCCAACCCAGTATCCCCCAGGACAAGGGACCCCACCTCCAGGCATTATGGATCCTCCACCTGGTATGAGACCACCCATGGGCCCACCAATTGGACTTCCCCCTGCTCGAGGGACACCAATAGGTATGCCTCCTCCAGGAATGAGACCCCCTTCACCAGGAATTAGAGGTCCACCTCCCCCAGGAATGCATCCTCCCAGACCTTAGGATACTGATACTATTGATACATCTCAGTCACGCCCCCCTCACCCCCGCAATGTGTCTTGTGAAATTGTGTAGAGTGTTTTGAGCTTTTTGTCCCCTTTCTGCATTAATAATAGCTAATAATAAATGCATAGAGAAATTAAACTGTGAAAAAAAAAAGAAAAACAATTAGACATGTAACCTTGGGGCAGAAACAAACAAATGCGGGCCCTATACACACCCCATCTGATGCCAGTTTGGAACGTGGCCTATTTGCCCATTGGAGGGGTCACATTCTCAACTGCAAGTTCATTTGTGTCAGTCCATTTCAGCAATCCTGAAGGAGGAGTTAAGTTTCTTTTCTCTTTTTCTAAACTTACAAGTTCATAAGGAAAGCGCAAAAATTAGCTTAGGAAAACTGAAGCATGTATAGGATGAACTATGTGCTATTTACTAAGTAACCACAGATAATAGAAAGGTGTAGTACCATACTTGTTAACGATTAACCTCTGCAGAGTGCGTAGGGAAGGCCTGCAATGTGTTTTCCTCGGTCAACATCCTAATATTTCCTTCATTTGTGTATCTGCCTTTTGCGTCTGTCCCACACGGTCTATTTCCTCTCCTGATGAGTTCCCCGCCTAAACAGCCTTGGCTTTAATTGCAGAGAATACGTTAATTGCATAGTGTTCTTATTTCCCCAGGATTCAAATTTAGTTTTAAAATGTAAGCATGGTATTAATCTCAGTATCCACTGATTTGCCCAGTAATCTTTGTATTTACTTCTAAAATACTGAAATTCTGCAGATTCCTTTTATTCCAAAGCAGATTCATTCCGTCTTCTTAAAAGAAAATGCAGCCTTCCATGTTCTAAATAATGAAAAGAGTCTTCCTGACTTTTTTGGAGGCAGATATCACAATTTAGTCTAACCTTTTCCCTGTTCGTTAGATAAAACTTATTTAGTTGGTTATTTCCCGAGCCCCACCATTAAATATTCTCTCCCGTCTCTGTGGCAGGTAGGAGCAAAGGCAATTTGCTGTCTGCTTGTTGGATTTTACTTTTTAGCTGTTCAAACCCCCAAGCTGTGGTAGCTACATGCATGCGTGGCTTTATAAAGCCAGTCAACTTTGTTTACCTGGGTTTGCAGATTTCTAGTTTACCAAGGTGTTAAGAGCACAAAACTAATTTTACAAAACCCCAATTCTTCCGACAAAAGAAGGCTTGGGAATCAATAGACATCTGATTACTTTCGTTGGTACAGTACCCAGGGTTAATGTGATTCTGCGATGTAATCTCTCAGACATTTTCCACGCTCAGACACAATGGGAGTTCAGGGACAGAAAGGGTAGGTGAAGAATCAGACATAGTGCGGATCTGTGGAATTAGAACAGCAGTGACAAGCTGAAGGACAGATGTGGGTCAGGAATGGAGTGTACACTTCCACAGCATTTCCTAAAGGCTGCAGTGTTATATTGCCCAATATAGTATGGACTTGAAGAGTTGCTTAATCATGTTCTCATAAACCGTTTTAAATTTGGGCTAGAGGAAAATGTGGGAAAAGATTGTAATAAAATAAATCAACGAGAAAATTAGATTTGCTTCACCCAAACTCAGTTTACACTTCTAAGTCAAGGTGAGGGGCATGTTTGCTCTATAAAGTCAGAGCACACTGTAACCTACACTTCAGCTGAAATCAGAGCTCTCAAAGGCACCAGGTTATGGAAAATCCAAGGCAGGGTGGATTTTAATGCATTTGTACCCTTTCTTAGTGATCCTCTTTTATTTATTACTGACTTTGTAGATCTCGTTCCTGGCTCCCACCCCAACCTGCATCTCCTATGTCTTTCTTGCTAACAGAACCTCTTTTTGCTCACCCTCTTCTGAACAGCCATGTCCTTTAGGGGAGGCTGAGCCCTTCCTTAGCCCCCAAGGGTGAAATTGGGGTGAACCAAGGTGCTTTCAGTCCTCTTGAAATGGAAGTATTTCTAAACAGAGAGGTCTGAGGGGTTATCTGCTGAAGAACATCTCAGGACGACTTCAGCAAGACACTCTAGGGCAGTGATTTTTAATGGCTACGCCATGGCACACTGGCAGACTATGAGAGGATCTCGGGTATGCCCAGAAAATTTTTAAAGATCCTTAGTTAAATTATTTTCGAAAGAAGTTCAAAACGTAGTAAGTATATTCTTTTTTCTTGATCAACATAATTTAAGTGTGCCATGGAAGTTTAAACACAGGTTCAAATGTGCTGTGAGATAAAAAAGTTTTAAAAATACTGTTCTGGGGGCATTTTTAACCCCTGAACTAGGAAACCAAATTGCAACCAGGGTTGCTACGCCTAGGGACCTGATGACACATTAAGGATGCAGAAAGAGGGAAACCAGCTCAGCGCCTGTGGCTCAAGTGGCTAAGGCGCCAGCTACATACACCTAAGGTGGTGGGTTCGAATTCAGCCCAGGCCCGCCAAACAGCAGTGATGGCTGCAACCAAAAAAAATAGCCAGGCATTGTGGCAGGCACCTGTGGTCCCAGCTACCTGGGAGGCAGAGGCTGGAGACTCGCTTGCGCCCAGGAGTTGGAGGTTGCTGTGAGCTACCCAGGGGGACAGCTTGAGGCTCTGTATCAAAAAAAAAAAAAAAAAAAGAAAGAAAGAAAGAGGGAAACCATCTAATAACAGTATTAAGACATCCGGACTTTGGGTCATGTGAGCTGAGAAGTGTCTTTGTAATTGAAGACATTTTTCATCAAGTTTCTCTTACTTTTAGCTGCAAGCATCCTTCTGCTACAGGTGGCATGTGGTTTAGAACTACCAGTAGACACATCTTTCAACTATTTGATTACATGTTCATTTTGTGGCAGAAACAAGTTACTCAAATATATCCTATAACATGAGACTATTCAGTGATGACTAACAAAAAGACAACAGAAAATCTAGCTCAGTGGTTATCTGTATCAGGCATTCAGTCCTTTTCAGACAAGGGGAATTCATTCTCTTTTTGCACATTGAGTCCGACGTTTGAATTTTGATTCCATGTTCGAGTCCAAAGTTTTTAGCACGTTCCATGTTTAACCCTGAAATTATTAGCACATTGTGACTGAACATGGCTGATTGACCTTTTTCAGCTTCTTAAAATCCATTACCAAGATATTTACAACAGCTGATATAATCAGCCTGTGTTTTAAGAGCTACTTCATGAGATTTCCTTATTGGCCAAAGGTACTTTCCTATGGAATTTATTCCATTACCTTTCCACAAGCAACCAATGGAACACATTTTAGATTCCTTAAATGTGTTCTTTGCCCATTCTCAGATTCTCTTCTTACCTATTTTCAGATAAGGGGATTAACTATCTCTTCATTTGAGACCGAATACAATTTAATCATCTTTTCCCAGATGGTCAGTTTCTCCCTCATGTGTGCAGGCAAAACTTATGTGTGTGTGTTTTTAAGGAGCATTTAAAAGATCAGACTCAAATTTAGCTCCCAGGAAGATCTCGGAAGCTATACTCCAGTAGATCGTAAGCTCTGTAAGGTTAATTCTTTTTTTCTTTTTTTTTTATTGAATGATAACTATGTACATCAATGCACTTCTGGGGTACAGTGTGGGGTTTTCACATGCAATCTGAAATACTTCCATCAAACTGGTCAACACAGCCTTCATGTCATTTTCTTAGTTATTGTTTTACAACGTTCACATTCTACTCTTAGAAAGATTCACCTGTACCTTTGTAAGATAAACCTCAGAAGTGATCCCTCCAATCCTCCTCCCTCCACCCCTTCCCCCTCCCCTCTCCCTCCCCCCTCCCCATATTCTTAGGCTGTTATTAGGTTATAGCTTTCATATAAAAGGTATAAATTAGTTTCATAATAAGGTTAATTCTTGAAACCGTTTTGTTCACCACTGTTCGTGCAGAGTCAGAGTGTACTAGTATAGGGCC
>CAUYQV010045428.1:0-41598 GCA_963574575.1 Galagoides demidoff
TATAACTGAGAAAATGACATGAAGGCTGTGTTGATCAGTTTGATGGAAGTATTTCAGATTGCATGCGAAAACCCCACACTGTACCCCAGAAGTGCATTAATGTACATAGTTACCATTCAATAAAATTAAAAAAAAAAGAAAGTATTTCAAATTGTATATGGAAACAACACACTGTATCCCATGATAGTATTAATGTGCACAAATATGATTTAATAAAAAAAAAAGAATTTAAAAAAAAAAAAAGAAAAGATGTTCATTTTCCCTAACCATCAGAGAAATGCAAATCAAAACTACTTTGAGATATCACCTAACTCCAGTCAGAATGGCCCACATTATAAAGTCTCAAAACTGCAGATGCTGGCATGGATGTGGAGAGAAGGGAACACTTTCACACTGCTGGTGGGACTGCAGACTAATACAACCTTTTTGGAAGGAAGTATGGAGAAGCCTCAAAGAATTCAACTTAGACCTCCTATTTAATTCTGTAATCCCATTATTAGGCATCTACCCAGAAGAAAAAAAATCCTTTTACCATAAGGACATTTGCATTAGACTCTTCATTGCGGTTCAATTTGCAGTCACCAAAACATAACAACTTAAATGCCCAGCAACCCAGGAATGGATTAACAAGCTGTAGTATATGTACACCATGGAATACTATTCATCCATTAAAAAGATGGAAACTTTACATTTTTTTCTATTAACCTGGATGGAGATGGAACACATTCTTCTTTGTAAAGCATCACAAGAATGGGGAAGCATGAATCCAATGTACTCAACTCTAATAAGAAGGTAATAGATGAACTAATACATGGTGGAGGGTAGGGAAATGAGGGGGCATGGAAAGGGGAGGAGAGAGGTGGATGGGGTCATGGTGGGCACACCTCTTGGAGTCGGGACACAATTATAAGAGGGACTTTATCTAACAAATGCAATCAGTGTAACCTAATTCTATGTACCCTCAATGAATCCCAAACAACAAACAAACAAAAGATACCTGCACTCAAACATTTATAGCAGTACAATTCACAATTGCAAAGATGTGGAAATGGCCCAAGTGCCCAGGAATACATGACTGGATTAATAAAATGTAGTATATGTATAACATGGAGTACTACTGAGCCAGAGATAAAGCTACTTTAAAGGGAGTATCTTAGACATCCCTGTAGATATTCATCTTTTCCACATAGATGCAGAATTTAAAACAGTCATGGTAATAACAACTGGAATGATAAGCACATCTATAGCATTTACTATACAGTAAGTTATAAGATCCTTACATATAATAGCTGTTTGATTATTAAAACAGTTGATGAAGTAGCTATATTATTGTCCCCATTTCACTGTGTTCTCAGGAGCAAATAATTTAATAATTTGGTCTACAGGTTAAGGATTAGTCTTGTTAGTATTTTAACCTATTTATCTTAACTATCTTCATGCCTTTTATAACTTTCTATATTCTACTCAGGTTATTTGTAAGTTTTATAAGTTTACTTGTAAGTTTTATAAGTGCATGTATTAGTAACATAGCACCTGTACTTCAGGCTCCTGCCAATGTGTGTCCCAAACATATCAAAACCTGAATTATACAAAATGATCCAAATGAAATATTAACTTTAAGATAAATACTGATAGTTCACCAAGTTCCTTTTCTACACCTTTGACAGTTAGCCATTTGGGGGCCAAGGAGCCTTGAGAATGTTATGAGCCTTCTCCCCAAAAGATGTGAAAACACCAAATATTCATTCACTTTTAGGATACCTCAATACCCTATTCCCATGCCCAAAGCCCATTTTTGGGCCTTAAGATAAGAACTTCTAGATAAACAAAAACGTGTATTTTCACACATAACTAAAATCATCACAGAGCTTTAGAGCTCTAAATTCAGAGAACGTCATTCAAATACCCTTACCACCTCCCATCATAATCCTTACGCTGCCTATTCCCAGGTTGGTAATCAGTTTCCAACCTGAGTTCTGCTGTCATGACCTGTACGGAACTGTCACAAGACACTGAATAGCGTACATTCTAGTTTGTTTAGGTTTTTTTCTCACTTTATTAAATCAATGATATGCTTTATATGAAACTGAGGAAAATATTTTTTAACTTCCATTGTTAGGCAAAGTTATGCTTCTCTTAAGCCAGCATTAGATATTTATCTTGTGGGAGAAATCATTTTGTAATTGTTCTCGAGTTCCTGGGGGGCTTTCTCCAGCACATTGATGGGGGGCATTGTAAGGTACATTATCATGTACTTCCCTTCTTTTATTTTATTTCACTATTTGAACACCATATTCGTTTTAGTTTAAATTATTTGCTCTCTTCCCTTCTCATCCCTTTTTACTGAATGATACTTATTTCTGTATGATACTTCAAATCCTTTGTGGGATGAAGTGGAATATCCATTCATAAGTTAAAAAAGAGATAAATATCTCTTTTGAAATATTCAAGTCATCAACGTGCTCTTGTAATTTCCAGGGAATATATATTTTACAAAGAAATTTGTCAACTATTCCCAGGTCTCAAGCTTCTGAAAAGTAATTGCTTTCACATTGGGATTTTATAGTCAGATTGACATGTGTTTGTGCAACATAATTTTTGAATAATACCACATCTCTACGATAATAGAATTTGGGCTTTCTTTATTCCCAAATGTGGTACTGGCCTGTTTTTGATAAGTTGCCAAGTCTCTCTGCACTTGTATTGTTCTGTGTCTGAAAATGGAGTAAAAATTATGTAAACATCCTTCCTCTTAAGGAGTGTTTCTTTCTATATAAAAGATTTAACATTCTTGAAACAAAATCCTTTGGTTCTAAAAGAAAAACACAGGCCATTATTCCCACTTAATGTTGTTTGTCTCCTCAGTTACACTAATTTGAGTGTCCCTAGAGTGACAGCCACAAACACTCTGAACATTCACCAAGAAAACATTAAGATATTCATATTCAGTCAATGGACATGTTGTGATGGGGACTTTCTATAACCAGAACTCTAAAGTTCCTAGAGCATCTATTTGGGATCAACGTGTGGGCCCTTGGGGTCTGGTAAGGCCAGTTTATTAGGGCATGGAAATAGTGAAGATTTTAGTCCCTCTAGGTATATTCTGTGAAGTGGTTTTAGATTTCTCTTAACCTTGGCCAGTTGCCTCTTATATTCTCATTATTTATGTGCCAGAAAAGCAGGTGTTCTGTTTGACATTCTCAGTGGCATGACAACTAAAGAGCTGTTGACTGATGATAATTCACTGCCATTGAAGCCTGTAGAACATGAGGAATGAAAATTGCCTGTTCATTTTTTTTTTTTTTGGCTGGGGCTGGGTTTGAACCTGGCACCTCCAGCATATGGGGCCAGTGTCTTACTCCTTTGAGCCACAGGCACTGCCCAAAATTGCCTGTTCTTAGTTCTTCAACATCACAATTTACCAGGCAAAAGCACATATAGGCAGGATGGGGAACCTTTAGAAAAAATGGGCTAGAGGCAATGGATGGATAAGCACGTGTGTGTGATGAATCGTTACACAAGACCATAACTTTATGCTATGAAAGTGGCGGATAAAAACTCAGTTCATTAAAACTTACCCACGACTCACAAATGAGAAAACTACCACAAAGCAATTTCTCTAAGGTCAGAAAGAAAGTTGAGTGAAGACCACAACCCAGGAACACACATATCCTGATAAGTGTTCTGTGTGCCACAACGTATTTGCTTCTTTTAACAAAGGCACTATTATTATTTTCCAAGGCTTTATGGTTTGACCTTTCTATTACAGCATTGTTTTCAATTCTTCGATTCAATGAAAATGTAATTTTGTCCAGTGAGAACATGGTTGCTTATGGAGTTTAGTCAGAGTAGAAAGGTTCCTGATTTCTTTTATAGTATAAAGCAGCTTTTATTTTAGTTTTCTAATTACTTTAATATATCATATATTCATATTTAAATTAACCAAATATCTCTATGGGAAAATTTTGAAATATTTTATGTTGTATCTTGTACAATGTAGAGCTGTGCATATCATGAACAGTTAATAAATGTTATTTTGAAGAGGTCAGTGATTATTAGTTAAATGAAAAAAATGGGACTAAAAGAAAAAATTAATTATTAGCTTTATTATCAGTTTTATATAATAATAAACTGATAATAAATTAAGGAATATTATATGGGACAATATTTGAATCATTAGATAGATTTTGTGTTTTACAGTAACTTTGTATAATTTTAGGCATTGTTCATTCATACAAACTGAAATTATTTTAGGTTTATTCATTACTTCAGAGAACCAACTTTTTAATGGAATTTGTATATTGCTTAACTACATACGTGTATGCCAGCCACACCTACAGCTGTTTGTTTCTAGTGTTTTATCGAAACATCCTTATTCTGTACCTAAAAATGCCACTTACCACCGTCCTCAACTTTTAGTTTTGAAATGTACAAAATTCTAAAAATTGATCTTTCCCCAAACTTTATTTTTATAATGAGGGACAATTATATTTCTGCTGCTTAGTTTCTAATATTTTTCTGAATGATGCTTAGAAAGCCAAAATTTGGGTGTTAAAAATTTTTACACCATCTAGTTCGTCTGAATTTGTACAAACACCAAATGAATTTTCTCCTGAGTAATAATATGTCTTGCTATTCTCTTAGTAATTTTCTCAAGATTATATGTGAGAGACGACACTGTGTCAATTTTATATTCAGAAATTAGAAAGTCACGCCAAATTTCACTTTAAGCTTTTGCTAGTTAGGGATTTATATTCAGTAACATATGTTTGCTACTATAATAACATCAAAAGTAACAATATGTTGAAAAATGTATGTGTATTATCTCTCAGATTATAGGCTAAGCATAACTAGTCCAGAGCTTATACAATATATCAATGGTGCCAAGGACCCACGTTTTCATAAAATTGTTGTTTTGCCATCTTCAATGGGAAATTCCCATCCAAGCCAGGAAGCTGGAAGAGAGGAAATGAATGGCTTTCTCATTTGTTTTAAGAGCATGATCTAAAGAATAACGCATATACACCTTCTGAAACCCCGCTGACCCTAATTTGATTGCATGGTTACTCTTTCATTCAAAGTAGGCTGGCAATTTAAACTTTAGCCAAATAGTCATATGTCTCATTATTATTTCCACAATCATGTCAGAAAGTGAAAATGGGATACTTAAAGAAAGCTGGCAATAAGATCCTTTGATATTGCTTTCTGGTTTTGTTTGTTTGTCTTCTTTTCCACTTGTTTTTTTCTCCTTTTTTAATTCTAATTTGGATAATTTCCAGTGAGTTATTTTTAAGTTTTCTGGTTCTGTCTTCTCTTATGTCTTTTTTGCTGATAAACAAGTCTTCATTTCCAAACCAAGCATAATGGCCTGCACCTGTAATCCCAACTACTTGGGAGGCCGACGTGAGAGGAACACTTGTGCCCAAATGTTTGAGACCAGGGCAATATAGTAAGCTCCTGCCACCACCACCTCCTTCCACCCAAAATACAAATCTTCATTTCTGGTATTATACTTTTTATTTCTGTGCTTTCCGTTTGGTCACCTTTTAGTTTCCATCTCTCTGTTAAAATTCCTAAGAATTTATATACTTGGTCCTTTTTAAATTGTATCCTGTAATATATTAATAATAATTAAAGTCTTTAGTATGTCTAATATTTAAGCCATCTTTGTGTCTGGTTTTGTTATCTATTTTATCTCTTGACAAAGACTTATTCCCCTGATATGTGTGTAGATTTATTGAATTCTAGAATTATGTGTAAAGGAACTAACATAATAGCTATGTTTAGAAAGGCACATACTCTTCTTCTATCAGACTGGTGACTATGAGTCAAAAAGGCAGCATTATAGCTGGATTTAGTGTAATTGTGGTTGTAGTTATCCTTAGTGTACCACAGGTTTCAAATCCCCATCAGGGCTACTGATAACTTTTACTTAGGGGGGGACTAGTATGTAAGGAGAAATTATTGTTTTAATATTTCTACTCTGCATTCAGCTTTTAGCAGATATGCATACTGTATTTGCACCACAGAGGTGATTTTTTTTTCCATGCTGTGGCCCCTCCTCCAATCTGTGATTTGTTTCTGCAGCTTATAAAATGCATGTGGTAAGAGCATAAATTGTCACTTAAGTTTTTGTGCTCCAGCTTGTCTTAGGCAGGCCCTTTCTACCTAGGTCATTATGGTGGCTCTTTCTCAGCACTTCTGTTCTTCCCCATGAAAATCAACAAACTCTGACTTGTATCTATGAACTTTGTTGTTCTATCCATGAATGGTGCAGTGGCATCATCACAGCTCACGGCAACCTCACACTTCTGGGCTCAAGCAATTCCCCTGCCTCACCCTGCTGAGTAGCTAAGACTATATGTTTGCACCATGATATCTGGCTAATTCTACTATTTTTTTGTAGAGAACCAGAGGTCTCGCTCTTGTTCAGGCTGGTCTAAAATTTCTTGCCTCAAGAAATCCTTCCTCCTCAGGCTCCCAAAGTGCTAGGATTGGAGGCCTGAGCCACAATGCCTGGCTTCTATGAGATTTTTGATTTGGAGAGTTTCCTGCCTAGCCACCAACAGAAGCAGACCTCTCCCTTTTTCTTTTCTTCCTTCTTTTTTTTTCCCACCTCATTTCTTTTATTCAACCCAATGCTAGAAGTTCTACTCATTAAGGCAAGACAGGAAAAAAGAAAAAAAAGCAGAGATTGAAAAAGAAGAAAAAAACTCTCCGTATTTGCAGATGATAGTTAACACAGAAAATCTGAAGAAACACAAATATACACAGATACTTCTTAGAAGTAATTAGTGAGCAGATTTCTCTTACAAGGCCATATAAATTTGCTTCTAAATCTCCATCCACATTTCTTTCCTTTTCTTGGTACTGGTGGCAGAAGGCTTTGTACCCTTGTTTAAGCAGAAGATTGCTGCTGCTTGTCCTTTACTGCTTATAGTAAGAGGTGGTATGATATTTTTGCCTTTTCCTGAGGATCAGAAAGTTTTCTTTTCTACCACATACTTTGGTTTGAATGCAAAGGCTAGGGTTTCCTGCCCTTTTGCCCAGTGGCTTGTTGCTATTGATTCATATGAGAAAAAGTTTAAGAAGTAAACTAATTCATGCCTGTGTTTCCACAAAGATGGAACTGCAGATATCCTTCCTGGCCACCAGTCTTTCTCATGATGGAGGGTCATGGTAAAGAACTAGAGATTGACTGCAGATTTGTCTTATTCCTGAGGCTCCCAATTCATTCTTAACTTTCACTCTATACCACTCTCGTTCTCTGAGAAGGCATTAATGTTTCAGCTTTATCTTCAGTTTTATTTTTTACTTTATTTTGATGCTAGTCACTTCCTCCTCTTGTGCTCTGGGGAAAGTCAAACAGTTCATGTACTTCTTCTAATTAATTAAATACTTTGAAATTTACCCTTTACCTGGGTTATCCAACAGGCTTGAAATGTTACTATTTTGCAGTTTGTCTCTGACTTTTTCCATTTGTTTAGAAAAGAAGCATTGTTCTCTTGTGGATTTATACATCCTAAATTGAATTAGAACCGATCCCAGGGTTCGAAGAGATCATTTACTAACCTAGTTTCTTGGCATTCGTTGCCTTAGAGCTGTAGATAGCACCAACTATGTGTGATCCATTACAAAACAAGTTCAGTAATTTTCAATTAGCATCTTAATGTTAAAATTATCTGATTTGTGCAGTGAGCCTACCCTAATCTCAGCTCAAGTATGAACATAGCTGAGTTCTCCAATATCTGTATCTCAACCAATTTCTACCATTCTCCATCGCTTTTCAAATACTCAGTGTTCAGGGGAGAAGGAGGTTTGTGCTGGAAATTATATGCTCCAGTGATATGAGTAAATTTAGCTTTATGAAAAGATCATGGGTAATATATATATATATATGCCGACAATCTATTCTATTCTATTTAGAATATATAACAGACTAAAGATATGTTTGGATAACTCTGGACATTCTGTTTAATCCTCAAATTCATGAGAATAGACATATTAGGATAAGTGCATGGTTTCCCTTTAATGATATTTGGGATGGGGACCTGGTATTTAATATACGTGTGGATATCAAACACAAGTTAACTTGACGACTATTTCTCCTAAGAAAGTTCTTTTTATCACTATAATAGAATTATTGTGTGTAAAATGCTATATGTGAATGTTGTGTGAGTGCATGTTCTTGCTAAATGACTTCCTCAAACATGCAGCTTTATAGCACATGTTTAAAATATGCACTTGAAAATTAAATTAATCTATGTCATGAACAATCACCATGAATAGCACATCATCCAAACAGTAAATATTAAATCTGAAAAAGACAAAGACCCAGTGTGTCCATAAAAATGGCATTGCAAAGTCATGATTGCATTTTAGACTAGAATTAATTATCATTTAAAAACAGAGCCTAGCTTAAGTTATTAACATCTTACAAGATAAATGCCAGCTTTTCCTTTTCCACTTTGCACTTTAAAAATTACTAAAATGCGTATTTCACTTGAAGCTTAATATATTTAGTTGTAGCTTAATAAATATCTTACAGAAGAGATAAAATCAAGTTAATGATGTGTACCCAGCAAAAGTAGTCCTCTTATCAAACTGTAAAAACCATCACTTCTCTACAAGGAACCAATCTTCATAAGCTATAAGAACTGTGCATTGGACACACTCTATTAATTGTAATTAAAACATGAACATCCACTTCGCTGTGCTATCTTTTGAAAGATTTTGATCAGCTTTATATTTGCTTGCTAAGTGGTGGTATGGGTACTGTGATTAAGACTCATTTTGAACCCCAATGCCCTATGTCATTACTGTTGACAGAAAAATCTGTGAGAGTGTCATTTGTACCGTTTTTCCTTATGTGAATTTTAAAAATCTGTCAATATAATGACATTCAAATACTGAGATGTGCTTGGAAATAAATGCTCAGCTATGCTAGTCATTTAGTACTGATTGTCATAATGTCCTATGCGGTGCTATTTGGATCTAATTTCATTGTAAGCTCATAAAAAATCCTTTTTTGACTTGTCCGGATTTAGTCAGGTGTGTCTGCCTTAGCATACGTGGATTTGGCAGGATTCCTTTGAAATTTCTGTTAGAGGGTATTTGAAAAGTGGACACCGATGTGGAGGGAGGAGCAAACCTACCCGTCACTCAGTTTAATGCAGATGCTTTGAATCTTGTTCAAGTTCAGTGGTTTGATTCTGAAATTGGGTTTCCTCTAGTTCTCCAGATTTTCTTCTCTATAACTTGGATAAGGTCAATTAGGCCCAGAGAGGAAATGTCCACACTTAATGTGAAAATACAAATGATTGGCTTGCTGTTCTTGGGAAAACGCCTGAAATCTCATGTTCTAGTATTATCTTACACTGTAGAAAAAGCCACTTGGATAATTGTGAATGTTTTCTGCAGCTGTGAATGCCCCCTTTAAAACCAGTGGAAATCAATGGGGGGCCCAACTGTGAACACTCTTTTGAAAATTCTATTTACAAAGTGTAGCCATTAACAAACTACCCCACAGCTTCCTTGGGAATTAAAGAATGTCAGCTCTGGGGAGTAACAGTGCTGCTCCACGGGGCTTGTTCCTGCCGCATCTATTGTATTCAACTCCTAGCAGAGTAGAATTGATAGTTTTCTTGGACGTTTATAAAGTTATTTTATTAATATAAATAAAAGATCTAACCACTGTAGGCACTCAAAGCCCAAAGTCCAAATACACTATATAATAAGTATTTATTAAATATTTAAATGATACTATATCTTAAGGAAGTGCCTATAATTTGGTTTCAAAATTTTTATGGACCTATTGCAAATCACGGGAAAATTATTATTTAATTCTTTGCATTAGTTGTTTTTTCTTAATATTTTAGTTCCTTTCAAAATTTTCTAAACTCCTAGGGGGCAGGGAAAATGATATTTTCCACATAAGTCTTACTACTACATTGTGGGCTCTTTGTACATATTAATTAATTGAATATACAAGTATACCAACATTATAAAAGAAAACAAAATTTGGTACGATACATTTTAAAAATTCATTATTTAAAACCAAATATTTACATACCCTTTAGTTATAAATTTCACTTATTCTTATCATTTTTAGGGTTTATGGATATGAAGTCCAACAATAAATTATACCATGTGTTTATCATTTTAAAATAAAATTAGTAACACTAAAAATATATCAAAATCAACTATAACATTTAGCCAAATGTTATATGTTTTTAAATAGTTTTTATTCTTCCTCAAAGATCAGCATTGTGAGACATTTAGAACAAGCAAGAAGGCTTCTAGGGCATCATAAGGACTCCAGCCACACTTCAGCTAAGTAAGCCGATCAGTATTTCTGAGAATTCCTAGTAATCAAGGCTTCATTTTCTCTCTTTATATATGTTTATTTTGCTGGAACTAAAATATATTTAAGAGTTTCAATGGAATTTATTTTCCTTGTTCTGGATACAAACCTTAATTCACAGTCTAAATCTTTCCACAAATATCCAAAATTGCCTCATTCCTATAAGTTCATCTCTGATCTTAGGCACTACAGCAGGTAGAGGAAATTGTTAAGCAAAAGTAGCAGAAGTGCATCTAATTTTAGGAAGGTCACAGGTAATTTTTCCTGTCCAAAGAGAAAGAAAGATTTAAGTTCAAGTATTATCAGTGAACAATTATTTTGAATTTATTTCCCATGTCTTCCCAGCATATGGAATACATACGATTAATAAAATCATCATGAAATTATGGGTCTCCCTAAAAACAAGCAAAACAATAATGCTAAAATTGAGTTATTTTTAACAACACTATATATATATAAAGAGTTATTTTATTATATACATATTTTATTATATTTATATTTATTATATATTATTATATATATGATGAGCTATTTTTAACAACATTTTATATATATGTATATATATAAATGATGGGTGTTTTTATATATATCAGACCAGTACTAAGTTTCTGGAAACAATCATTTAACATGTGCTGGCAATGAGTTTTCATTTCTTGAGGAAAATCTAATCATTGGTAGGGTTGATCTAGACTGAATAAAAGCCACTTCCTAGCAGATGGAGGCTTGAAGTCAGCTTTATGGTAGACATTAACAACTGACATAATTTTTATGTCATTTAATTCTGGAGTACAATATTTTAGTTACACAGAAATTTGATCTAAATATTTATAAGGAGGAACTCCTGTCTTTGAGAGCTACATAGAACAAAGCCTTGAAGGAGTGTGAGTAAAAGGGTGTGCCAGGAAATTTAACTTAATTCATACAAACCCAGATGGAAATGACCCTTATTAAAGAACTTTGTGTGATGGTATTACCTGGATATGTAAAACAGAATTGTCCATTCTTTCAAGATACCTATTAGCAGCATGAGTAGGGTTTTTTCTCAGCTTCTTGGTGATCCTTGAAAGACAAGAATTTAGAACACACAACATAAGCCAAGCAAACAGATTTTTATTGAAAGATCGAAAGTAAAAGTACTCTCCGAAGAGAGACAGTGGCCTGAAAGGAAGTTGGTTTTGGTCTTTTGAAGTCTTACTAATAGAGGGAAGGAATATTCAAGGTCAAGGGGTTGGTCTTTACTATGAATTTGGGTAGTAATTCCTAAAATTGGGTTACCTACCATTTTCATACAGCATATGGTTATCTCAAGGTGATTTCAAGGGCAGAGAAATTTTAAAACCACAATGTAAATGATATTATAGTTTGTAAGGTGACAAGTGGCCACAGCTGTTCTTTCCTGCAGTTATTTGCCCCCTAGCGAGATTCTGCCTGAGGGTTGTTTCCATGCACTCACTGGGCAATCCTCTGCGCCTAGCTCAGCCCTGTTTCCTAATCTCCTACTCTAGTAATACTTACCAATACTTCAGGGCTTATCTATTGTGACGTATTATACCATGGAACACTATGTTGCCATTAAAAGAGATAGATATTTTGTAGCTTTTGGATTTGAAGAATACTTTCCTGAGTAAAGTACCACTTGAGTGGAAAGACAATGATCACACATACTCAATATTAATCTGAAACTTGTAGATTAACAACAATGTGCTCCCATGAGAGAAACGCTCAAGGAAATCCCTGAACATGGTGGCCGGGGTGTGGGATGGTGGGTTCTGTCCCAGTGGGGATAATGTGTGGATGTAGAGCACACTTCCTGTGTGAAAGACACAACTGCAATTTAAACTTCACCTTACAAATGCAAACAATGTAACTTGACTGTGTGCACCTTCATATTCATCAGAAGTTTTTTAAAAATCGGGACTTACACAAAACAACAGAAAGGCATTTGTTGAAAGTTACTAAACTTGAGCTTTGAAACAAAGAATTATGTTGTTGCATATTAATGTGATGAGATGTCCTTGGTCCGGATAGGAATCTCTATTTTTTTCACCTAAAGCACACAGTAGGGTTAAAACTTCACCAAAATTCTCACTTAGTCGGTCTTAAGGGTAAATGCAGTAAATTGATCAGGTTTGGTCTGGACTTTCTTCTTGTGCATACACATTTCTCAGCTGTAGGGTTGATATTATTTTACAACAACCATGGTCTATTTTAGTAATTAATTTCCTAACTAGTAGTTGCTAAGTGTTTGCTGCAAGTTCTCAAAGTTTAATTCCTGGATTAAACATCTAATCTTACTTTCTTTTGTTATTCTTTGCAAAACAGAAACTGCATTTCGTTAAAGTTATCTGTCTTTCTAATGTTTATGACCTGTATTCTCATCCTTTGTATTGCATTCCTCCCCTTTCCCAGGTCAAATAAGAAATGTTAAAGAAAAGAACCTAAAAAGATAAGATTGTTTTCTGATTGGATTGCATTATGTCACTTCCTGTGCAACCATCACTAAACATCCCTGATGATTCTGGTGGCTGATGGCTCAGAGTCATTATTTATGAATTATGTTGCATTCTTCACAAAATTTGGGTTGAATTGGCACATTATTATATCTGATATTTGTATTCTTTTCTTTTTTTTTTTTTTAGTATTACTCTTTCTTATTCCCATTCTACAGACAAATTATTATATGAATGAATAATAATCACTTATGTATTGTTTTTCTTTAATATATTCCATCTTTTGGGACATTGTAGGCTATCAAGATGTGCCTATTGTTGAGCTGAAATAACTAATGGGTCTATTTTAAATGAAAGGTTCTATTTCATCCAAGGAAATTACTAATGGAAAAAGCAAATGGTGAATTGTGTGGAAAATGCCCTATCAACCTGAATAATCCATTTTTATAATGATGGCAGATTTTTCTCTCAGGGTACTTTCTACTTCTATCATTCTATAATTATAGATATTCAAATTGGATCACTGCAATAATGATTGCTTTGAGCACTCTGAGATATTTCTGTCTTAATAGCAGGACACCTACATCTCCAAATGCATTTCATGCTAATCTTTCCTTAGATCAGAGATTAGCAATTTTTTCTATTAATGGCCACATCACAAATATTTTTGGCTTTGCAAGTCAGTCTCTGCTGCAACTAGTCAACTAGTATTTGTTTTTAGCAATGTCTGACATTATTGAAAAAAGAAATAGACTTCTGTGTAACTAGCGTTGAGGAGTTGGGCAGAGTGTAGGAGTTATTTTGTTGACTAATGGCACATAACTGAGAAAATGCTGTAAATTCAAAAGAGATCTGAAATTTATGAAAATTAACTAAGTCAAAGGTGAAATGCCTTGATTTGGCTGCGTATGAGGTCTGAGAGTGAAAAGGGAAGGGGCATCACTGAAGGTGAAAGGCAGGAGCCATCAGGGCTCCAGTGAGTTCTCTGAGCCATTGTCCTGGGGTTGTGTGATCAGTTCAGATACCTCCAAGGGGAGTCCAGAGGGTAACGTGGTGGTAACTTGTTGGCATATAAATAGTGATGGCAGTAGCAGCTCACATCTCTGCCAGATAGATCTAGGCCTGGTGATCTTTTCTGCAAATCTATACATTCTGCTGTTTCAGCACAAAAGAGAAGTAGAGAAAACCAACGGGTTTTAGCTGTGTTCTAATATGACTGTACACAAGCATCCATGGCATTCGGCCTGAGGGCCGTAGTTTGCCAAATTTTGCTTTAAGGCATTCTGTACTGGCTGAGTTAGCCAAATTTCATTCTTCCATTTTTCAAACAGAGAAAGTTCTCTTCACCCCGGATGCTTTTATACCACTTAGAATATTCTTGTCTCTGCCTTATTGACGTCTTTCTTTCTTATTTCAGTTTAGCTGAAATTAGGTTTAAAGATAGGGTGACCACACATTCTGGTTTGCCTGGATTTACCATGGTTGTCTCAGGATGACTGCTGAGTGTCACCTGTCACTTTCAAATGTGACATGGTTGAGAGGAGAAACTTTTGGCCATGCTTTTCAAAAAGAAGTCCTCTAATTACTCTTATAGTGAGGGCACTATTAGAGAATCTATTATTTATACCAGACACACTAGAATTTGCTTCATATGCATTTATATTATTTACCACATGCCTCTCACTAGTAGAGTGTGAATGACAGGGGACTGGACCACTCTGTCCCGTTCATGTTGGACATCCATTGTGAGCAGAGTTCATATAAGATGTTAAGTGAGTGAATGCATAAATATTCCTTAAACAATATCTCATTTGGGCATGGTAAAAATACTCATTAATACACATTACCTCCAGGGAGCAAAAGCTTTTTCCTGCCACTGATTGTTTACTGTTTGGGGTTTTCCTTTGTCCTCAGCGGAGAGGTGGGATGCAGGCTCCTGAACTGATTGGTCTGACAAGAGTGAGGTCTGGATTATTTCTTATTGGCTCCTCATAGACCCCACCCCAGACCATGGAGTTCTGAACAAAGGTGGTTTGAGCACCACAGTACCAAGGCCTTCCTGGGTAGACAGGTATAAGACGTGCTCTTTAAAAGAGCCTACTTTAATCTCAGCCATCTCCTTTTCTCCCAGACTATGGGACTATTGTTCAGTTAAAAATCTTTTTAAAATCCCCAATGTCTGTACTATACCCTTTCCCACCTTAACTATTTCTATAACAATTTTTTTCTTAACATGAAGGGAGATGACAATTCACTACTTTCAGAAAAGTTGATAGAAATCTCATCTGCTCCATCTTTTGAAAAGTATGTAGCGATGGTCAATGTGAATAAAGGAGTTTTGCATAACTATAAAAATTCCAAATAACAATATAAAATTTTTATAGCCTCAAATTGTGGGAGTATATTTGTGTCTGTAGCTGAAAATGTAGTGATGTAGTCTTGCTAATTAAATTTAATTTCTATTAGTCTTAGGCTGCTGCTTTGAAAAGCTTCACAAAGAAATAAAAGTTTCTACTTATTTTGGTGGGCACTTAAAGAACTTGAAATAGAATTCAACAGCAAGAAATGCTTTTATTCACTCCTAAATATGTGAATATATTAATGTTTTATCTCAGATCTTCATTTTACTTTTCAAATAGGTTAACTTTTGCTTTAAAATCTATCTCAAAAGTAACAAATACTGCCTCTATATTCAAGTTGGGAAATAATTAATTTGCTATGCTCTTTCATTCTTTTTAAGAAAATTTGTTTTCATTAAAAGGAAGCATTCAAGAATGATTTTTAAAGTAATTATTTATGTTATTTAAGTGTGTGGTAAATTATCGACGAGATATGGTCATATGTGTATTATAAAAATGATGCATTATTGAATAACTGAGGAAACCATTTGCTTAATTTTAGTTAGACATAAAACAATACAAAAATGTATGAGATATTTCCTTAGAATTAAGTGAAAACGGATAAGGACCACAAAAAAAGAAAGGAGATGGTTTTAAGTCCGTTTTCTGCTGAGTCTGTTACAGGATGCTGCAGACTGGATAATTTACAAAGAAAAGACGTTTTGACTCATGGTTCTGGAGGCTAAGAAGTCTGAGAGCATGACACTGGCATCTGGCGAGGGTCAGCTTATAGCAGAGGGCAAGTGAGACAGAGAGAAAATAAGGTCCAAACCTACCCTTTGGGGAAGAACCCACTCCTGAGATAACAGCATTAATCCATCCACGAGGGCAGAGTCCTCCCGACCTTATCACCTCTTCTAAGTGTTATATGTTAATACCATCACAAAGGCAATTAAGCATCCAACACACGAACTTTGGGGGGATACATTCAAACCGCAGCTTAGAGTGCTATGGGCTGAATGGTGTCAAACTATAATTAACATGGTGAAGTCCTAACCCCCCAATAGCTTCAGATGTGAGCATATTGGAGATAGGGTCTTCAGAGATAATCAAGTTAAAATGAGGTCATCAGAGTGGACCCTGATGCAACATGACTAGACTTTTTATAAGAGGAGGAAATTTGGACACAGACGTGTACAGAGGAAAAGATCATTTGAAAATACAGAGAGAAGCCGGTGATGGCAGACCAGAGGGAACGGTGTCATAGAAACCAACTCTGCTGACACCCTGATCTCCAAAACTCTTAGAAATTAATCTCTGCTGTTTAATTCATTCAGTCTGTGCTACTTTGTTATGGCAGCAGCCCTGGAAGATGGATTCAGCTGGATGAGGAAAGCGCACTGTATCTCTTGAAGGCAGCAGTATCAGGCTTCTGCACAGAGTTCCATCTGCGTTCTCTTTGACTAGTACCCTGTTTGTGGGCTTCTGCCCCTATGTGCCGCAAAGTATCTTCTTTACACTATAGATAAAATTGAAAAGTTAAAATTCCCGTAACACACTTATATGTCTCTAAGATTAGGCATAGTGATCTACTCTGTTTCCAACTGTTTAAACATTCAACTAAATAATAACCTTTTGTTACATTGCAGTTTTTAAAATGTTTCCCCATACTTACCGCTGCTTATTTTTGTAAA
The DNA here is from genome assembly GCA_963574575.1 of Galagoides demidoff. Taxonomy (NCBI): domain Eukaryota; kingdom Metazoa; phylum Chordata; class Mammalia; order Primates; family Galagidae; genus Galagoides; species Galagoides demidoff. Next base: position 16,847 of record CAUYQV010045428.1, read on the forward strand.
TGCCGTATTTCGTGGGAAAGGGAAATTTCATTTTCTGATTTTATAAATGAGGAACTAAGGCTCCATTGTGATTACAGATGAGAAACCAAACTGTTAAGTTCACCGACTCACAGTCACCCCCAAAGGCACTGCACAGAACCACCGTATTCATCAAGATCTTTTGATTTCAAATTCAGTAGCCTTTCTTATCTGCCCCATGGCCCAGTTCTTTATCTGAAAATCCTTAGGTTCTTAATAGTATCACATAGTGCAGTGTTCCTCAAAGTGCAGGTTCTGACCCATTAGTGACTCATATTTTCAATTTAATGTTTTACTAAAAGCACCTAAAATGACATGAAATGGAACAGAAGACCAACCCAGAGTTACGGGTAAATATTGTTTCTTAACACTTGGTTTCTACTTTATTTGTGTATTTTGTGCATCTGTATCTGTATATGCGTACTTGGCTGTAAAATAGAACACATTTCCTATTGTAAGTTAAAGGAAGAAAATAGTTTAAAATTATCACTGTGGCATATTTTTCAAAAGAGCTATTTCTTTAAAAGATTCTGTCTAACGCTTGGGTTTTTGCACTTCTACCTTGTACTTTTTTAGTTTTCTCTGATTAATTAGAAGGCAGAACCCCGGATATTGAAGACCACTGCTTATTACTCCTTCCTAGTTGAGTGTTGCTCGTAAAGAACACACCACCCCAAAATATGCCACTCAGCACACACCACCCTCAAATGTGCCATTGGCATAGGAATTATTTTGAGATAAAGACACTTAAAAAATAGCAGATGCAAGAAGATCACTCTGACCTTCCTTCTGTTTCCAAAAAGTAGGAGATGAGATCCCCATGTGAAAAGTGCCTTCTTTTTACTACAAGGAAAGCAACATTCCTATTATCAAAAAGCAAACGTGGCAATGAAAGAATTCTGTACAGATCTTTTATTTTTATTTTTTTCTTTTATTAGATCATAATTGTATACATTAATTCTATCATAGGATACAGTGTGTTGCTTCCATATGCAGTTTGGAAAACTCTCATCCAACTGGCTAACATAGCCATCATCTCTTTCTCATAATTATTGTGTTAAGACATTTATATTCGACCTTTAGACAAATTCACATGTACCCTAATAGGCCCAGGAATTCAATGATTACAGATCTTATTAAAATAACTCTTATCTCCCAGCCTCCCGACATAGTTTAGTTGTTTTTTCACAATTTACTATTCTTTATTCGACTCAGGAAGTGTTTGACTCCGTGTCTTTGGATCTTCATTTCTTTATGAAGGCTCCTATGCCACATAAAACTTGCGTTAAATATTTATGTGCTTTTCTCCTTTTGATCTATATTATGGAAATTTAATTCTTAGGTCCAGCTGGGGGGGGGGTGAATACCCCAAAGATGATGAAAGTTAAGTTTTCCTTTCCCCACACCCTAGTGATTGACACATGAGAAATGGTTGCTGAATGCCTTGAGCATAAGACAACTCTGAAATGTATTAACCTCATCCTCATGTACTATTCTAGCTCCACGTATTTCCATCCTGAAAGTTCGGTGTATGCTGCAGTGACGGTGCACAGGTGGTACTTCGTATGTTGTTTGGAGTGGTGAACGTTTTTTTTTCTTTGATTGCGTTCTCCTAGGTATATTTTTATATCGATCTAAAAGCTGTATAAAATGTTCTAAGGAATAAGTTTAATGATTCCCCCTCTTTATAGGATCAGAGAAGTATGTTCTCATAAGTTGGTATAGACTTTGATCTTTATTCCTTTGCTTTCTATAGATTTGCAAGGGAATTTTCAAATATACGATATTGGTTTTCTGGGGTTGCCATAAAAATGTGCCACAGGCTGGGTGGCTTAAATAATAGAAACTGTTTCCTTGCAGTTCTGGAGGCTGGAAGTATGAGAGGGACGTGTCGGCAGAGTCAGCTTCTCCTGAGGTCTCTCTCTCTGGTCTGTACATCTCCTTCTTCATTCTGTTTCCACGTGGTCCCTCCCTTGGACATGTCTCTGTGCAGACTGCCTTTCCTTATGAAGACACCCATTATATTAGATTAGAGCCGCATGAATCATTTTACTTAATTAAAGAGTCTTTAAGTTGCTGTTTCAAGATACTGTCACATTCTGTATACGAGGAGTTAGAACTTTAGCTTATGAATTTGGGGGGAAATACAATTCAGCCCATAACAGATTCTGATGGCCTAAGAAAGTGAGGCTGTCCAAGACAGTGGACTTTAAAAAAGATAAAGTCCATTCTAACTTTTATTTATTTATTAATTTGCTTTGGAGTCAGAATCTCACTTTGTCACCCTCAGTAGAGTGTGCCATGGTGTCACGGCTCACTGCAACCTCAAACTCTCCAGCTTAAGCCATCTTTTTACCTTAGCCTTCTGAGTAGCTGGGACTATAGGCACCCACCATATTGCCTGGCATTTTTTAGAGATAGGGTCAGTTCTAGCTCTTGCCCAGGCTGGTCTTGAACTCCTAAGCTAGAGCAATCTATTTGCCTTAGCCTCCCAGAGTGCTAGGATTACAGGCGTGAGCCACTGCACATGGCCTCATTCTAATTTTTAAATCACAATTTAAAATGTATATATTAATACAAATTAGTGTTAATAGCAGAATTTCATACATGTATCTATATGTATATATATTTAAAAATGCAATCCTTTTTTAGATTGTGATGATCAATTTTGTGTGTCAACTTGGCTGGGCCACAATACGTAAATATTTTGTCAAACATTATTCAAATATTTCTATGAAGACATTTTAAAGATGGAATTAACATTTAAATCAGTAGACTTGAGCAAAGCTTTTTATTCTCCGTAGTGTGGGTGGGCCTCAACCAATTAGCTGAAGGCCTTAACAGAAAAAGACTTACTCCTCTGAGTGAAGAGGAAATTCGCCCTGCATTCTGCCTTCAGGCTGGAACTGCAGCTCCTCCCTGGGTCTCCAGGCTGCCCGGTTATGCTGCAGATTTTGGATTTGGATAGCCACAGTTATGTGGGCTAGTTCTTTTTTTTTGCAGTTTTTGGCTGGGGCTGGGTTTGAACCCACCACCTCCGGTATATGGGACTGGTGCCCTACTCCTTTGAGCCACAGGCACTCCCCTGGGCCAGTTCTTTAAAGTCAATCAGTATCCATAGATAGTTAGATATCTTATTGGCTTATTCTGGAGGACCCTGACTAATAAACATGTGTGTCTGTCCACAAACACACTCACACACCCCTAGTCCATTCAGGACTCAAAATTAATCTTGAGGACAAAAACTACTATAGAGATAAATTGAGAAAACTAGCTTCAGGGAGATGTCAAACTAGAATGATTGACTTTAGATTATGATCTAAGTATCAATAAAGCATAGCTATGTTACAGGAGAGAGGAGAGGTTTAATACCTGCCTTTGGAAAAAGCTAGTGCCCGTATTTGATGACTCAAATGTTAAAGAAGTTAACTGTCTTTTCTATTAATGTTACACACTTACTTTAGTGAAGCAGGAATAAAAATACATACACACATGCTGGGACCTATAAAATGTCGATATTAGTCCTATCAATGTTTCGAATTTATTTGAAAATATTAGAACACTAAAGGAAGATGTAGAACATCAGCCAAATATAATTCCAAAGTTCTTAATAAATTATTGGCTCTGTAATATGTATTTTTTTATTAAGTCTTAACAATAACTAAGAAAATATGTATTTTTTTAACTGTCCATTTGGTTTCAACTATGTAAAATTCAAGCAATAAGTGTCTTATACAAGAATCAATGATTATTTTTTTTCTGTAAAGTGCCCAACAGAAAACACTTTTGCCTTTGTGGACCACATGGTTTCTAGTGCAGCTACTCGACTCTGCCATGTAGTAGAACAGTGGGCCAAGACAATATAGAAGTGAAACGCAAGACCATGTTACAAAAGAACGTTATTTACTAAATCAGGGCATAAGCCATATTTGGTCCATGGGACATGTTTTATTAATCCGAACTAAAAAAGAAATTAAAGTGCTTTTCAAGCTATAATCCTGGCCTGTGCTTCATTTCTAACTTTTGCAAATCGTTATCTTCTATAGATTAGAATATGGTGCATTGTCCCTCTTCCTACATTGTATAACTGAAAACAGTCTAAGCCTCTTATTTTTCTATAGTATAGAAACTGCTTCTGAAAGTCATATAATATTATAGTTCAATGTTATTAAAACATGACAAGCCTTGCCTGAAAAATTGCTTTCTTCTGGAATTGAGACTCTGGTTTTCAGGCCAAATGAAAAGTAATTAAAAAAAAAAAAGTTTTGATTTTATACTTAGTGAATTTTAAGCATTGTTTGTTTTTCTGAATCTTAACATTTATGTCATAATCCCCAGAAACTTGGTCTTGGAAGCAAGGTTGACTTAGTACTAGGGAAAGTACCTCTTGCACTGATTAAAGGCTTAGTACTATTGAAAGTACCTCAAGTACTTCTTGTAATGATTACTGGCTCATTTCTCTTGCCATATCCCCTGAATCAGTTCTCATGGTAATTATTTTTGAATGCATGGTGTGCTTTGTTTTCCATTCAGCAGCTATCAATTATCCCATCTCCTATTTTCTTTTTCTCTCTTTTTTTTTTTGAGACAGAGCCTCAAGCTGTCCCCCTGGGTAGAGTCTCAGGGCATCTCAGTTCACAGCAACCTCCAACTCCTGGGCTCAAGGGAGTCTCCTGCCTCAGCCTCCTGCCTCAGCCTCCCAAGTAGCTGGGACCACAGGCACCCGCCACAACACCCGGCTATTTTTTGGTTGCAGCTGTCATTGTTGTTTGGCGGGCCAGGGCTGGATTTGAACCTGCTACATTTGGTGTATGTGGCTGGCGCCTTAGCCACTTGAGCCACAGGCGCCGAGCCCCATCTCCTATTTTCTATTCGAAGGGTAAAATCAAGTAAGAAGAGGAGGGTTAGTGTTCTGTCTTTTTTAGCCTGAACATCCAGCTTCCTTTTTTTGTACTATATAAAATCCCAAGAGTCATTATTGCTTTTCTCTGAGCAATCACTTGAATGGCCTTTTTAGCATGCTTGTTAACCTGTAAAGTAAATATATGATATGAACTTTACCCTTAAGCAGCTGATATACAAAAGATTCTGCTAGATGTATTTAAAACATTTAGTAGACAAGAAAGTTGCAAACTTTCCTTCTCTTGGAAGATAAGAAATTAATTAGTATGAGGTCAGATATAGTGAATATTTTCTAGATATAGAGAACTTAGTAACTAAATTCCTCCAATTCATTACTAGAAGTGTGAATACTTATGACTAGAGTATCAACTTTAGTAGAATAGGACATCTGACTTGAGGTTTGCACACACATTCTCACACACATCCTAAGCACAAACCCACAGGTAAGTAATGTTATATTCCAAATAAACTTCCCACATTTCTATTTTAAATGAAAATCCAAGATGCCAGGCAATTGATATACTTGGGACTGGCATTCATCTATTTTTTATCATATAATGAATGATACATGTATACTTATATATTTCTATCCCAATTCATACAACTTTGAAAATATTAACAATAAACATAGATTTTTTACCATTAGTTATTAAAATAAGATGTATAGAACTTAAGTTGAATTTGTTATAAAAACTTATTTTAGTTACATAATACATAATTTATACATTGTGAATTAGTTTATACAGGAATTAAATTAAAGTTTTAGATCAAGCCTAATAATTATGTATTGAAAACATCTTATTTAATTACCATATATCCATACATGCATATATAAATGCAAAATTAGTTTGGGGACTTATTTATCGTGTTCAAGATAGAACTATGTTTTTCTACCCATCTAAGTCACTTAATCAGAGATAAGGCAAAATTAATGTTTTTAAAATACTCTGAAAATTTTATACAGTAAATTTCCTTTTTACCCTAATTTTCTAATGTTAAAAAGTTATTTGGATAATTTCTTTACTCCTTCATAGTAAGTTAACTATAGAAACATACTCCTGTTAAATATTTCAAAGACGTTATTAGAGTGGTGGGTAAGGAATGGGTCTAGAGTATTTTTTTCTCTAATTACTTAATTTTTCATGGAAAAAAATGCCCAAACCAAATTACTTAATAGAGTAAAATGAAATATTTGACCATAATCCAGATATTTCTGCATCAAAACTACATGTAATTAAGTTTATCGATAAATTACTTTCTCTGTAAACCTTTTCTTCCTCTTTTTCTTTTAATTGTTAACATTCATTTCTTTATATGATCTGTACCCAGCATAATTCTTCATTCTAGTCCCTGTGAGTCAATTAGCTGCTTTGGGTTGCAGGACATTTTGTTTTGCTCTGTGGACTTTTCAAAATCAATGGCGGATACAGCAAGAGTTTTCGATGCTGGGGAGAAGCTCTAGGGAACGGAGTGTGGAAATATAGCTTCATTCTCTCTGGTTTGGCTGTTGGAACTCCCCTAGCAGTGCAAACTCACAATTCTTAATCTATTGCTCTAGGCCTGTAAGCATGATTATGGAGGTGAAAAGGTAAATGAAAGAATTTAAATATTAGGTAAGTATGCTTGGCTCCTTTTTACTAGAGTATAATATGAGTTAAAGACAGGGCATAGTAAGCACAAAGTTTGAGTGTTAGATCTTAATGTTTATCATAATACTGGAAAAGCTTCATGATAAGACATCCTAGACCTTGTTACATATTAAGAAATATATATGTATGTGTTGATACACATAAATGTGTATGTTCATTTCTCCAGGTAATAACTACCCCTTATTGAGTGTTTACCATAGCCCCAGCCAATATAAATAATATAAGTACTAGCACAGTATGTTTGAAGTGGATGGACATTAAAGTCACCTGCATGATCCCCACCTTCACATCTAGTCCCCTCCCTCTGCATGTGGGGAGCGATTTGTGACTTGCTTCTTTTTGTATTTTTTATTTTTTTGTTCCTATACTCATTCATTTATCAACACAATTTTGTATACTGAATAACATGCCTGTCTTCAGGATATAATGATGAAAGAGAAAAACATATTCCTTGTCCTCAAGAAGTTTTGATTTGGTATATTTATCTTCTTCTTTCCCTGCTACGTGTCTGGAAAGGTGGTCTGAAAATTTTGCTTCTATAGCTTCTGCTGCTCACATACTATGCCCATCACACCGTCAAAGTGATTCTTCATTCAGTCACTTCTCAGAGAGATATGAATGGCAATTACATGCTGGGCACTTATCACAACACTGAGGATTCATTGATGAATAACCTTTATGGGGTTCCATTCCTCAAGAAGTTGATCTCGCAGTCACAACAGGTTATATATATATATTTCTTCCATTTTATTTTTAAATTTCAGAATTTTACATGGGTAAAAAGGTTACCCACATAATTTTTGTACAGTTTGAATCAAGGTGACAGTCATGTCCATACCCCAGATAGTGTGAATTTTCCCATCTCCACCTCCCCCCAACTCGGGCTTGATTCCTTTTGAATTTTACTTCCATAAAAGTGCATGTATATTTGATGAATTAGTTCCAATTTAAAAGTGAGCACAGGTGATGTTTGTTTGTTTTTTTATTTTTGCGATGCTTCATTTAGGAGGATAGTCTCCAGTTTCATCCAGATTTTTTACAAAAGGTAAATTGTCTCTCCCTTTGGACAGGAGCCTCTGGTGAAAACTTGCTTCTGGGATGCCATCTTGATTCCTCCCTTATAAAAATTATTACCTTGCCATTTTTTTTTATGGCTGAGTAATACTCCATGGAGTATATATGCCACATTTTATTAATCTACTCATATGTGGATGGGTACTTGGGTCGGGTCCACAACTTTGTGATTGTGAATTGTCATTTACTGTTCTAAACATCAGGTCCAAGTGTCTTTTGTATAGAACGTCTTTGTTCCCTTTGGGTAAATGCCCAGTAGTGGAATTACTGGGTCAGATAGTACTAGATCTACTTTTAGTTCTTTGAGGTATCTCCATACCACTTTCTATAGGGGCTGTACTCTATAAACAGCGTATAAGTGTTCTTCTCTCTCTGCAACCATGTCACCATCTGTGACTTGCTTTTAATCACCAAAATATGGCAATAATGACAGCATGTCACTCTGGTGATTACATTATAATATATAGAACTTCATGTTGCTGGTAGACTTGACTGACTTGAAAACATTCTACTTTATGAGCTCTGAAGAAGTGAACTGCCATGTTAGCAAGATCATGTGGCAGGAGGCTGTGGGCAATGTCTAGGAGCTGAGGGCAGTCCATAGTTAACTGTCGGAAAGAAGCTATGGCCCTTAACTTTACAGCTATAAGGAAATAAATTATACCAACAATATGGGTTAGCATGGAGGGAAGTGGCCCTATTCCCACATAAGCTTTTGGACGAACCCAACTAAACTGTGCCCAGCTTGCTGACATCCAGAAAATGTGAGATAACAAAACAGTGTTGTTGTAAGGCACTACATGTGTGCTAATCTTTTCCAGAGTAGAACACAATATAACATAGTAAGTAATGTTTCCTCCATCAAAGTAGTTGCGAGAGTCCTAGTCAAACCTCTGTTTCCGAGATGTGGAATAAGACACTTATACATTGAAATAGGAATGCTGAACAATAGGAAATATTTTCTCTTAGTAGAGAGTCAAACTTACATTCAAAATGTATCTTTCTCCTGGAAAACCTCCTCAGTCCTTATCCTTTGCTAGAACGAGAGCTTAAAGTCTTTGAAAATGAGGCATAAACAAAAATTTTCTATAGAAGCCCTTAGCCCCAAGTCTCTTGACTTTTTCATGCCTTTGAGAATGATCTTGAATTGATCTTTGACTTTGTCTGTATTACCACTTCACTTACTTTCTGCATAACCCCAAGGGCAAGTAGGTCTGAACAAATGCCTAACTAAGAAAGCACAAAAATATATTAATATATATTTTTATTTCACCTGGATTTCTAGTAAAAATAAAGAGTTCTTTTAAATCCTAATCTTATTTCAGCTAGCTGAAAACAATAGTCAACAAAAGATATTTTCTTATTTGGTCAAGAAATGCAAGGGATTTGAACACTTGTTCTAAATTATCCATGGAAAACAAGAAGAAATAACTCCAGCCAATAATACTAAGATGAACTCTAGACATTGCAGTAAATAGCAAAACAAGCCAAACAATTTGGGGAAAAAGTTTTAATGTTTTGTGTTTTGACTAACATATTTTCTTCAATAATTTTACAGGTTTTGATTGACTTTGTCTTTCTACTCATTTTCTATATCAATTTTATTGAGAAATAATTTACATGTGTGATATACACACATTTGAAAATATAAATATAAGGCAGGTATGATGACTCACTCCTGTAATCCTAGCACTCTGGGAGGCCGAGGCAGGTGGATCGCCTGAGGTCAGGAGTTTGAGACTAGCCGGAGCAAGACTGAGACCCTGTGTCTTCTAAAAATAAAAAACTAGCCAGGTGATGTGGCAGAGGCGTGTAGTCGCATCTACTCAGGAGGATAAGGCAAAAGGATCACTTGTGCCCAAGAGTTTGAGGTTGCTGTGAGCTATGACACCATGGCGGCACTCTACCAAGAGCAACAAAGTGAGACTCTGTCTCAAAAAAAAAAAAAAAAAAAAAAAAGAAATAAAGAAAAGAAAAGGAAAACATACCCATTTTAAGAATGCATTCTATTATTTCAGTCAATGTGTACATCTGTGCATCCATCACAGAATCAAGATATAAAATATTTTTTTCCAAATAATTTTAGATACTTTCTTACTCTCAAATTCATTTAAATGTCAATGACAGTATCTAATTATTAGTAACATAAATATTGCCCATTACTAGAAAATGAGATAATTGAAAACATTCTTTTCTTAACTGTTATTCTTTTGGGTTTGGTCAAATGCTACTTTTGGGCTCTGTGGGGTGATGCTACTTTACGGATGTGTCTGCCTTTCGTTTACTGTCTTTGGTGATTAAACCTGCCTGGATGGTATTCAAGATGGGAGTTAAGATTTTTGGAGGCTGGACATAGGATGCTGTGGCACTATAGGAAGCCAGACATTGGAATGACAAGAACTGAATAGTGACTATCAGGGTGTTCTATGGGACACTATGTGTGGTGTAACCCTGTATACACAATGGATAGCAATGTCATGTTTATCTCACGAGTAAACAACCTGAGAGTAGGGTAGGACAGACATGGTTTTCATTAGGTCTGTCAGTCATTAGCTTATGACTAATGTCACATACCTTTAGTTTACCCTTTGTTGGGGAATCCTGTGTATTTTATTGGTCCTATGCCATTTCGGCTATTCAGGTCAAGGCATCTTAAGGTTACACCAACTTATGAGAAGACTGCTAGTGGGACCACAGCATCATTTCCATAGAATATTTTTTATCTCTAAAATAAAAAATCTCTCTCAGTCAAATAAAACATTACTTTGTGTGATATAGATTATCATTGCTTGTCTTTGTATTTTATATAAATGAATCGTACAGTGTATTAACTTTTGTCTCTGGATTCTTTTGCTCTGCAAAATATTTTAAAGATTTATCTATATTATTGTATTGTGATTTTATTGTTGATTAGTATTCTTTCCTGTTGTGATATCACTCTGTTTCATCATTTAGTTGTTGGGGTAGCTTGCTGTCTCCAGCTATAATAATAAACCAGCAGTGAGCGTTCGTGTCCAAGTCTCTGTCTAGCCAACAGTTTTCATTTCTCTTTGGTAAATACCTAGTAGTGGAATTGCCAGATCACAACTAAAAATATGGTTCTTTTTATCGGAAACTGCCAAACTCTTTTGAAAAATGGTTGTATCATTTACGTTCTCGCTAACAATGTATTAGAGTCCTAATTGTTCTGCATACTTGCTGTTTGTCCCCCTTTAATTCTAGCTATGCTAGTGGCTATATAATGGCCCCTTACTGTAGTTTCTCATTTGCATATCACTGATGAGTAATGAGGCTGAGCGTCTTTTCATGTGCTTAATGGCCATACATGTATTTTTTGTGAAATGTCTATTCTAATATTTTTTTTTAATGACAACTCACTGGAGAGGGTCCCAATGCCCCATGACCTCACTTCAAGAGAAGCTGGGAAAATGAGTTTCTGTCATTTCTCTATATGGGGGTACAGTGTCTGCTAATAAGGAAGAGGGAGTAAGTGGCTGTGGTTAAATAGTCAATAATATGAGAGAAGAAAACTTTAACAAAAACAATATAATGATAATTGTCATCACTCACATCTTTCCCCCGTGCCCAGCCATTTTAGTCCATTTAAATATAGACAAAAATATTTGAATAGGGGTAAGAACTAACAGGCCCTCACAATAATTTTAGGGGACACTGCACAAAGGTTGGGATGCCAGGATGGGTGGTATGGTGCAAAAATAGGGGAAAATAGTACTGGCATGATTCCAGGTGGCAGATATAACTCAAATGTGGAATATTTTTTAAAAATTTAGATAAGAACAAAATCCTAGTTAAGGAGCAATCTTGAGCACATTTTCCAAAATGATGCTCCTAGTTATGCTGCTTTTGGCACCAAATAAGAGAAAGCTAATGCTAAAATTTTAGTAAAGTTTAACCAGTAAAGTTTTAACTTCACATGCCAAGAAATCCAAGTCAGAGCAGCTTCAGGCACAGGCCGTCAGCGCTGTGTTCCCTTTCTCTCCTCTCTCGGTTTTCATTTGGAGTCTTCATCTCAAGATCAATGACTGGAGCAGGTCTGTCTTTAAAAAGGAATGATACGCCAGGCGCGGTGGCTCACGCCTATAATCCTAGCACTCTGGTTGCCTGAGGCGGGTGGATTGCTTGAGCTCATGAGTTCTAGGCCAGCCTAAGCAAGAGCGAGACCGTCTCTAAAAATAGCCTTGCATTGTGGTGGGGGCCTGTAGTCCCAACTACTTGGGAGGCTGAGCTGAGCCCAGGAGTTTGAGGTTACTGTGAACTATGATGTCACGGCCCTTTACTCAGGGTAACAAAGTGAGACACTATCTCAAAGAAAATAAATACAAATAAAAATAAAATTTTAAAAATTAAAAAATGATATTTTCCAGTAAAGCCTCCAGCAGAATCTCCTTTTTTCTAACTCTTATTCAATTTTTTTTGTCCATTTTTAAATTGAGTTGTCTTCTACTTATTAAGAAAGTTGCATACAAATAATTTGTCAAATTGTGGTATTGAGGATATTCTCTCTTTGCCTTTCTCAGTGATGTACTCTGAAAAGCAGTTCTTATTTTTAATGAAGTACCCTTCAGGAGATTTGTGCAGTTAATTCTTTTGTATCCTGGCTAAGATATCTTTGTATATTTCCCAGTTATGAATATTTTCTTATGTTTTCATCTAGAAATTTTTATTGACCTTTTATCCTCTGTTCCTTAACATATGCAAAGACCTACAATAAGCTTTTACCATAGACTGATTCTTTGTAATCAAGTAATGTTGATTTGACTAGATGATTAAACTGTATTTATGAAAAAATTCCATCTTTTAAATTCTACAATGTACTAGAAGCTACTATACAAATTCCTAATAATCCGTATTTTGTTATTAAGTGTTAGTTTCTGTTGTAATCCATATTTCATCTGCATTCAAGTAACCTGACTCACTGATAAGAAAACAGTCCTCGAGCAAAGCTGTAAACAGCTTCAATTACTGGTGAGTGAAACTAAGCCTGAGGAGAATTCTGTACCTAAAAATAACTTAAAGTTCCAGAAATCTCTTTGAATACCATATAGGATACACAATATTGCAAAATCTAAGGTACTTTATGGGAAAAATCACAACTGTAAATTATCCAATAACAAATTATATAATTCTTCATTAATCATTTTAGTATACTTTTATTGACAATGACTGCCATCTATATTTTATTGGGCATGAGGATGTGGGTAGAAATCAGTTATAAAATCTCAAAATATACAATTGATTTCTAATCTATCTAAAAATATAGAGTATATTATACACACACACACATACACACATACACATACATCATTCTAATGGTGGAGAAAGTGTATTGAAATTTTTGCCTAAGCACTTAGCAGAGGTCTTAGAAGTCACAGTACTTTAGAAACTATCATTCAAGAACGCACATCAGTGTTCACACGGCATCTTCATAGATGTTTTCTTAACCCTGCTAACAACTCTGTGAAATCAGGGCTTGATATATACTTGCTAAGTGAAGTAATTCTAAAAAACAATTTTAAGGTAACATTATGTCTATATTTGATACTGTGTGTGTTTAATGACAAAGAGAACACAAAATGAATGGTCTCTATAGAGTGACATTAGTCAAGCTGAATAACTACCAAAATATACATCCCTAATTAAATCCCTGCATAAATAAACTGGCCTGTGGATGTAAAACCATACTTTAAAAACACATAATGATTAAATTCTCTGCTTTATTATTCACAATTATGTTTCATTCTGCCTATGTGGCAATGGCTTCAATCTTTAAAATCATCATCACAAATGTTCTTTGATATGTATTTAAAATAATCTGAGGTGGCTCACACCTGTATTCCTAGTACTTTGGGAGGCCTAGGTGGGAGGATCACTTAAGGCTGAGGGTTTGAGACCAGTCTGAGCAAGACAGAGATCCCAGTTCTACAAAAATAGAAAAATTAGCCTGGTGTGATGACAGCTACTTGAGAAGCTGGGTAGGAGGTTTGCTTGAGCCCACGAGTATAAGGTTGCTATGAGCTATGATCATGCAACTGCACTAGCCTGGGAGACAAATTAAGACACTGCCTCAAAAAAAAATAATAATCAAAACATAAATGAATAGAACTTTCCTCAAAATAATGTTTTATAAGTTTCATTACTCCTTATGTAAAGCATAATATCAAAATGTTTACATTTAGAGATCCCATCTCCACTAAAAATGGAAAAACTGAGGCAAGAAGATCACTTAAGCCCAACAGTTTGAGGTTTTAGTGAGCTATGATGCCACAGCACTCTACCCAGAGTGACAGATTGAGATTCTGTCTCAAAAATAAAATAAAATAAAATGAAATAACATAGGCTGGGCACCCATAGCACAGTAGTGGTGGCACCAGCCACATACACTGAAGGTGGTGGGTTTGAACCTGGCCTGGGACAGCTAGCCAACAATGACAACTGCAAGAAAAAATGGCTGAGCATTGTGGCGGGTGCCTGTAGTCCCAGGTACTTGGGAGGCTGAGGCAAGAGACTCGCTTGAGCCCAAGAGTTTGAGGTTGCTGTGAGCTGTGACGCCACAGCACTCTACCCAGGGCAACATAGTAAGACTCTGTCTCAAAAAAGTATAAAATAAAATAAAAGTTTACATGTAACAAATACAAAATTATAAAAGTTAACCAAACACAGGCTCTTGTGCATAACTCTGGCCCTTGGATCTCACAGACTCTCCAACCATCATTCTCATTTTGTTCCACTGAATTCAGAAACTAGGCATCAAGTCTCAAGGTTCTCTAATTAGGAAGGTAAATTTGTAAATATTATTTTTCCAACATTGCAAATAAAAAATAAGTCCAGAAAAAGAAAATTACTGATTCAAAGGAATAAAATTCAATCCAAATGAGAATTAGTATTTAGGATTCATTATTTCTTCACTAGGTAATCTCCATCTTGTCTGCCATTCCCCTTCCGTGGTCAAACAAAATTACTGTAATTTGTAATAACAAATTCTTGATGCATGTGAAAGGTCAGATTGAACTAAATGAGCACATTTTATGTCTTCTTAGGTTTTAACTACAGATCTTTCTAGAATTTTTTTTGAGGATCAGGGCAAGCTAGAAATGTATCCAATTTCTTATTCACTGTTGTATGCCCAACACTAAAACAAAGCTGAGTATATAGTAAGTATCCAATAAATTTTTGTTAAATAAGTTATTTACCAAGTGAAAAAGAGATATCGCTTCTCTCTTTCTGTCAGTTTCAACGTTATCTCCCTTTCCCCAAGGGGGTTGTCTTCAGTACATTCCTCTGATGTTTATGTACTTTCCCCCACACGTACCAGAGGTTCTTTCCCTTAAAGATGTTGAAGTGGAACCAGTGATACAACTAGATGTTTAAAGAAGAAATTCATCACATTGGACATAATATTTAAAATTAATAATAATTTACCACATGTTGCAATTAAAAGTAAAACATCTAATTCATATATAGCATAATGGGAAACTTTAGCACAATTCCTGAAACATAGTGCATGCTTAGTAAATTTTATTTAATTCTCATTCTTCCTATCTTTAGTTTAAAATAGTCTTATCATATAGTTGATACTATCATTTTGCAGCCTTTATTTGTATTATAGGTTTTAGAATTGCTTTTGTATGTTTCAATATTCAAAGTTTGACACCCCTGGAAATTTTAGAGTTTCTTCAAAATTATGTGTATCGAATGACAATTTTTCCCTGATTTTAATTATATACACCATATAATTATCATTCAAGTTCAAAAGAACTTTGATTTTGTAAGTTAAATAATTAACTAACCTGCAGTAATAAACAAAAACCAGCAGCAACTTGAATTGCATGCTGAGGGCCAGTTCTTCCTGCATTTTTTTTTTTCCTTTTGATCTGTGGTGAGCAATTCAAAGGCTACTAGTATATTGGAAAAATTCCTACTTTGAAGGTCATGTCAACTTTAATATATATGTGAGAAAGTAAATACATTTCCAGGCAGGAAATTGAATGGTGCATGCATGCGCACACACACACACTCACACCATCCTTGGAGGACTGACATCATGAAAAGCTTTATAATTTTTGGTAACATTAGACTAATTTTCCCCATTGGTTTTCGTTGTGTAATACTTAACAAAATATCAGAAAAGAAACTACATTCTGCTAATGGATGTTGATGTTATGATGACATAACCACAAGATGCTCAAGACCACAGAAGCAGCGGGTAAGCTGTATCAGTCTACTTCCATTCTTATGTTTTTGAATTTCACTTGAGTGAATTCAGCTTAAAGGTTAAATGTCTGCAATAAGTGGGCCCAATAATTATTTTTTGTCATGTTAAACATGGCAATTCAGCTTGCCAACTGTGGTCTATAAAGTTGCATGAAATTATGTTGGAGCCTGTAACCCCATGTTGATGCCCAGGGGCTGCAGCATCATCAGACTTCAATTGATAGGTAGAAAAGTTGAGAAAAAGAGAAAGAAGGGTTTGTCTAGATCTTAATTTTCCCTTTTCCAGCTTTCTTGTTATTAATTTAAGCATCGTTACTGACTTAGGTATTTTTTTCATCGTCATACTATGCTGAAAATACTGAAAAAAAAAATAAATGGAAACCAGTATGTAAAGAAACTAGGATAGATACATGGCTTCCTGTAAAATGAAATGGAAAAACAGTCTCTAACAAGATACCACCACTTATTAGTACTCTGAAAATGTGAAAAAACCTAGACAAATTTTCAGATTCTAAACTCCTGAGATCCCCAAAATAAAAATCCTGTACTTCCTAATTTTCTAGATATCTAGTAATTGCATTTAGTCCTAACATATTTTTATAACATTACTTTTATATCTTTATAAATAGTATTTCTTAAAGTGGTATTTTCCAATTCTTTTCTATTTATAAAAATATGATTTTATATGTATTGCATTTGTATTTTATGACCTTGCTAAATTAACTTATTACTTCTGATAGTTGCTTTGTAGATTCCTATTTTTTTAATAATCATGTCATCAAGAACATTAATAGAAATAAGAAATTACATGTTCTTTTTTAGTTCTTGATTTTAGGAGATCAATTTTTACATTAAGTATAATATTATCTGTAAGGTTTTTGTAGAAGCACTTTGTCAGATTGAGGAAGTTTTCTTTAATTCCATCATTTGCTGAGAGGTTTTAACTGGGAATAGATTTTGAGCTGAAATGAATCCTTATTTTAGTATTGTTGGGTAGGTGTTGCACTGAAGTGCTTTTCTGCATCACTGAGATGGCTTCCTTCATTCTAGCAGTATGGTGTGTTAGGTAGAATTCCAATATGGCTCCAAAATATTTCAGGATGTGTCTATACCTTTTACTAATTATCAAATCAAATCAAGTGTAAGTGTTTCTATGATAGACTTTAAACAGAAGATCATCTGGCTGGGCCTGGCTAAGTAAACTCTTTATATCTGAGTATAGAGGTCAGAGACAGAGATGTCTCTGTGAGCATGATTTGATAAGAGAAAAATCGCCAGTCTCTGTGTGGGAGAATGTGGAGGTCATGTTAGTAAGAAGCTTTGGGAGCCGTTTATAGCTAAGACCAGCCATGGCTGCCAGCCAGCAAGGAAGGGGGAGCTCAATCCTACACCCCCAAGGAACTGCCTTGGTCAACAATCTTAATGAGCTTAGAAGTGGATTCTTCCCTAGAACCTCTAGATGAGAACTCAGTCTGGCCAAAACCTTTATTTCTAACTCTGAGTCTCTGAACAGAAGCCCCTGCTAAGCCACATCTGCCTGCTGATACATAGACTTGTGAACGAAGACCCTATAATTTTGGTTCGAATGCACGTATGTATTTTAAATAAACTAAGAGGAAAATTTTTGTTTATACTTATTCAGATATTAAAATTTTCCAATGTTTTTCATTAGTATTTCAAGGTCTGAATTTCCCTCTGCTATCATTTTCAGCGAAAGCCCTTTTATTTATTTTTTAAAGCATTTCCTACAGCAAAGTATAATGGGAAACAATTCTCCTTGTTTTTCTTTATTTCACCTTAATTCTAAAAAGATAGTTTGTTTAGCTAGATATGGAATTCTAAATTTACGCTTTTTCTTTCTTTTTTTCTTACAGCACTTTAGAAATACTTTCTCTTGCCATCTGGTCAGAACGTTTTGTGAAAAATCTGTAGTCATTCAAATATTTGTTCCCTTTGTGCAGTATTTCAATGTTTTAGGATCGTTTTCTCACTGGTTTTCAATAATCTAATTTGTATATGTGTAGGTTGTCAGGATTCCTGGGGACCTGGACCAGGGTTGGGGGTCAACAGGGAGATGGTGCTGGGGGAAATAATGAGACGATACAACTTCACGTATACAGTCTGGTAAGGTGGAGAGGTAGACACTGATTCAGGCCAAGTGGCGGAATGAGACATTACAGCAGCCCTCTGATTCCTTGGAAACCTTTTATTGATCTCTAAGACAAAGCATTTGTGAAAAAATCTAAAAGTGTCAAAATTGAAAGATAGGAAAAAAAAATGAATCCCACGTCCTCCAGAAGGATGGGTAGAAGATAAGGCTGGGTACAGGGTAATAAATTGTCAACAATGGCCAGATAACGCATTCAGAAAGGGAGAGGGGAAAACAACTTTCATCTGTGCATGGCAGACAAACCAGCTTTCCTGATCTAACTGCCAATCAGGAATTCAAACAACCCACCTTCTGCTTCCCCACACTGGGATGGTCTCCTCTGGGGATGGCCTTCCTACACGCTTCACCCCGGATTCAGACCCCTGGCTAAGAGATCAATCAGCCTGTCCACCTCCCACAGTAGGTGTGTTCTTATTTACTCTGCTTGAGATGTATACTGAGGTTATTAAATCTGTATCTTGACTGACTTAACCAAATTTGGGCAGTATTCTATTATTTTTTCAAATACTTTTTCTGCTCCATTCCCTCTTTTTCTTTCTTTGAACCTCCAATTACATGTATATTCGAGCTTTCAGTTTGGGTCACGGTTATCTAAGGTTTTATCTATTTTCCCTCATTTTTTTTCCCCTTACTCAGATGGCTAAATTCCATTGATTTATCACAAATTCCCCTTACTTTTTTCCCCCGTCATCACCATTCTGTTATTCCACTATTAAGTCCATCTGGTGTTTTTGCTTGTTTGTTTGATTGAGATGTGTTTTTCAGTTCCAAATTTAAATTTTGTTCTTTTTAAGGTTTCTCTGGTGAAATGTGGTCTTTTTTTTAAATTAATATTAGTTAGTTTTACTTGCTAAGTAGTATGATTACAATAGCTGGTCTAAAGTTCTTCCCTGGAAATTTTACTATCTACTGTTAATCTTGACATTAACCTCTATTGACTTTATTTCTCTTGAAAAGGCATGAATTTTCCTGGTTCTTCCTCTGTTGAGTAACTTTATATTTTATCTTATATATTGTGACTGTTTTCTTGTGGGTACTCTGGGTTCTGTTACAGTCCCCAGAACAGTGCTGATGTTTTTGGTTTAACAGGCAATTTGCTTGGTTAGACTCAAATTATAAATTCTTTTTCAATTTAGGACCACAAGCAAATTTAGTTCTCCCCTCAGTTGTGTGAAGTCTGACTTATGAATGTGCAGTTGAGGGATTAGAAAGACCTGGGTCCAACTTATCCAGAGAATTTAATGTTTCCCTTCACTGCCTCATTCCTCCCTGGGATTTCCTCCTCACCCCCATGTCAGCCACGACTCTCTCAGAGTGCTGACTGCAACAAGCTTCCTTCCCAGGATCTTGATCTAGAAAGATGGCTGGTTGTCTACTGAAGATTCAGCCACTTTGCCCCCCCTTAAAATTATTGCTGCCCTCACAGAAAAGCTGCAGAATAGAAAAAATATGCTTTTATCGTTGTTTCCTTCCAGTTTTAACTTACCTATGGAATCTGCCTGCTTGTTTGAAATATCAATGGCCTATGATACTGAAAGTTTGGAGTGGTCCCTATGGCTCAAGGAGTAGGGCCTGGACCCATATGCCAGAAGTGGCAGGTTCAAACCCAGCCCCAGCCAAAAAAACAACAACAAAAAATAAAAGTACATAATTAACTTTATGTATTACAGAAGACATTTCATTATGCTTATTTTTAATATGTATGTATATATAATATTTTACTTAGTAAAAGAAGAAAACAAGTAGCAGAATAAAAATATATACCTTGTAATATTCTCATGAAGTATAAATCATATAGTTTATAAAAAGTGCTTAATAGAATGTCAGACATAACAAAGATATTCAACAGGGGATAGATCTTTATTGTTGGCCTCAAGTTGATAAAAATATAGTCATTATTTATTCATTTTTATCATAAATAGAAGAAAGAACATGTGGGATCCATTGCCATTGGAATCTGAAGGGACGAGTGAATATTAAGGAAGCCAATTCAGATTTTAAAAGTCTGTTTCAGTGTTCTCCATTAGTAGCCTCCTGGAGAGAAACTTGAAACTGCTCCACAAAAAGAAACAAAACTCTGCAGCCCTCTAATTCTAGAATATTCTTTTATGCTTTTCTACTTTACTAGAATTCTCAGTGTAGATACAGCAAGTTTTTCAGTCATCTTTTCATATTTCCAAGTGTTTAATCTGCATCCTCACCTTTGGTTAATAAACATCAGGCACTTAGTCATATGGTTATATACTCTCTACTTCCATGCCATTTTTAGTTTGATTTGCTTTCTCTGTAAGGTTTGATTGCCTGGTAGCAAGGGAACAGACCCCATTGGAATGGTTTCTGTATATCACTGTTCTGTCTAGGGCTGGGCAATGTGGATGTCTGTGTGCCGGCATGTATGTGTACACAGGCTCTTTAGCTGATACCTCTTTAAAAAATATTCGATCCCTACATTCCAAGTCTTTGATTTTAGCTCTAAGCCCAATCTCTAAAGGAAATGTCTAATTACCTGTGGGTATGAGAAATAAAATTACTTCATTCTGTATTATTCTGAGGAATACTCAGTATAAAGTTTTATCTAAATCAATATATTTTAAACCTAATGCATTGTAATCAAATCACTGCTCTACACAGTAAAGAATGGAATGGTCTTGGGACAGGAAGCAGACTTGCTTCTGCAGAGTTCAGAAGCTGGCGAGGAAACATAAATTGTAAAGAGATTGTAAAAAGCACATTGGCGTTGGGCCAGATATTACCCCTCGAATTAAAAGAGTAATTTAGAAATCAGGGCACTACTTTATTTTTTTAACCACTAGCTTACATAGGGATTTCAGATAGAGAGAAATATATTTTGATTAATTCTGCCCTTTTCAGAGGGAACCTGGCAGCTTTGTCCTTCACCAGCTGGAGTTTATGTAAGGCCTTATGGAGCAAGTCAGCCAACAGGGAGTTACAATAATCTAATCTTCATGGCCTGGATACGGCCTTGCGTGAGCAGCTTGCATAAGTAAAGCGTTTTTTAGTTTCCCACTATGGGGCTAAAAACACAAAAGTATTGCACTGGTTTCCCTTGTGTGACCAGACTTGTCTGAGAAAGTCGAGATCCTCATTTCCTCCTGTCTGCCTGACTTCTTGAATATTCCGGGTAAGGAAAATGCAACAGAAGCTGTTAAGATTAATGATATCTCTCTAATTATGCAATAAACAACCATGGATTTCTGAATTTAGGAGAGTTGAGGTTAGCAGTTTTCCACTGAGTTTGATTCACCCTGACTGGCACAATTTATAATGAAATACAGACAAGCAGGTCCATGCTGGTTATATAGGATTTAGCCTTAAATATTTTGATTTTATGCAGCTGCTTTCCTTAGTATCCTTACTTGGTTAAAAAAAAAATTCGTTATGTATGTCTAATGTTGGCTTTCCTCTGAGAATTACATATAAAAATATAAATCATCTCATGTGGGATAGCCTTTAGAGTTGGGTCAATGCTGAGTTTACCCCATTCACCATCACTACTCATGTCAATTCCTGGAACAGTACCTATTACAGCCCTTCTTACCCAAAATATTTGTGTGGATCAGATGAAAATTTCATTATAAAGGAAAAACATTTTACTGCATGATGTTCACCGTGTAGAAAAATTTTATGACCATTTAACCACAACACATGACCTAGATCATTTGCTCCCCAGAAGAAATAAGATGATTTCCTGACAAGTCCACAGGTACTGTCTTTGAGATAATCCATATCAAAACGCAGTCACACTTCAAGAAGCAATGCCAGAAGATAAAGTCTCTGACTAGACTGCCTTTTCTCTTTGCCCTGTTCTAGGAGAAGTTCCCACTTTTTTTTTTTTTTCCCCATTTGTAGCTTTTCCTATTTAGGGGTTATTGGATCTGTTATAAATGGGAGCAATGTTGACTTTTATGGAGTTTCTACCCTTTTATTCAATCTAGTCATTTGTATTTCTCATTTAGATCTTTTTCCCTTGAAAGGGAAAATAATTAAATAAGCTACCGTGCTTTGGATTTCAAATATCACCTTATTATACAGCAATCCGAGATGTATGTGGGTTGAACCAATGAGAGATTTTCTACCAGTAATGTTTTGCTACCTGTGTAACACATGGCACCCAACACTGAGATGCCAGAGGAGCTCAAATTCTTATTCAAGAAAATCTTTTCCTGTTCCTAATGCCTTTAACTCCCTAAGTCTACTGCTGCATTGATTTTCTTTATCTGAAAAATACTTGATTAACAAGGGTTTATTTCTGTCTCTCATTTAGCATTACAGAATGAGAAGATTTTAAAATAACCAAGATGACATGAAGCAGGGGATCCAGGAACACCCTGGCAGTGCTTTGTGTGGACCTGTCTTTTCCTCCCACAAGTTCTCAGGGAAAGACTTAAAGCTGGGAGCAATAGCAACTTATTGTTAACTGGGGTTGTGACCCCAAAATTACCCTGTAGGGTTCTGATAAGTGGGGTAGGCCACAAAATGAGCTTATTTTGATTAGGCTAAGTGCCTAAGTAATTTTTTCCTCTCATACCTAATTTGAATTTCAGAACTTGACATGATTAAGAACATAATAAAAACCGACCCACAAAAACAAAATGCCTCACCATCACATCGAGAATGAGAGCAAAATATAAAACAAAACCAGGGGGATGGGGACATTGTGCAAGAAAAGGGAAATGACCTCCTGTGACAACTTCCACCCTTCCTCAACTCCCTGCCCTCAAGGGCCACACTCCCACCTCTCTTCAGTTCAGTTGGCCTCTCCAGTAACGTGGTGCATCCACAGAACTGATCTCGGAAGAAAACCTCCTTGAATTTCCATCGCTTCCCTGTTTCCCTGTGCACACTTGGATTTCACTCCAGTCAAATCTCACCTTTAAATCTTACATTTTCCTTCAAAGATGTCACCCATCTTCATTCAGATTGGATTCCATTGTCTGTCCCTTCAACGACCTTGATAATCATCTTCAATTTCCAATTGTCTCCTATCTGTTGATGTGACTTTCTCATTTAGAGCAATCGTATGACTCCTCTCCCCGGAGGCTGAAGTTCTAGCTCATGTGCAGAGTTTCAGAGGCCTCCTGAGCTGGCCCTTTCAACTTTCTCCTCTTCTCTCCTTATTTCCTTTCTCACTTGTCCCCCACACCTTCTAGTTCCTCTGTTGTGTCCTGCCCTTTGTTACCGCTTAGCTTTTATGAAACCTCTTTCTATGGCAATATCACTTCCTTCCATCCCCTCCTCCTTCGGCTAACTTCTGCATGCTGCATGTTCAGCTTCAGGGGACACTCCTGACACTCTACCTCTCCTGTACAGGTTAGGTGTTGTCTCCTACAACACCCACTGTTTATCTCACACTGATATTTCATTAACCTCCTTGTAACCACCTCCTCTTCAATGACAGTAAGCACTGTGACACACCACTGTGCCCTCTGAGCCTAGCACAACAGCCTACATGTAACAGGTGCTCAATCAGTATACTTGGATATATCCATATAGTTGAGGTTCCTGAAGGTTATGTAATTGGTCCATATCACATCTCTGTAATAGACTTTTATACGCTTTTAAAATTTCATCTTCAAAACAACCCTAAACATTCCTGGGTTATAGCTGATGCCAATAGAGATCTTTGAAATCCACCCAGACTACATAGCATTTTATCTTCAGTACTTTTGAATCCCAAAGTACAACATTAGGTTTTATAACACATTCATCCTATTCGTTAAAAATTAAATATCTACATCAGTTAAAAAAATACCTCAAGAAGAAGGTGTCCTATACATTCGTGGGGATGTTGGGAATTTTTGCCTTCTGTAAGGAACAGAAAGTTGGAACTGCGGTTTCCTTTGTATAGTGCTACTTTGGGGTAATCACATGACATCATTAATCCTGAACAGCGTGAGAGCATGAGGCCTGTACTTAGATTCCTAAGAGATTTAACAAACTTGCCTGGCACTTTCAAGGTCAGAAAAATACGACTTCTTCTATGTTTATTTTCTACATGGAAGAGACAGTTTGCTTCATTAATTTTAATGAAGAGGAAATCAGCATAAATTCCACAGATTAACAATAGTCTGTAAATTTGCTCTGATGAACAGTGTATTTATTATACAACATATTTTCCATATATTTTTCTTTGTTGTTCTGCTTACCTTAAATATGTAGAAGAAATATGACTTTTTGTTCATGGAAATTGCAGAAGTCACATTTCCGTAACCACAGGTGAATAGATTCATAGAAAATTTGGGTCTTTTTCCTCTTATTTTTGTTGTATAATTTTTGAGATGCAAGTATTTCAGGTAGAATAAAATCACTGGTAGTATTTGCACTTTACTAAGATTATTGATGAGACATTTTCCATATATATATTTGTTTATGTATAGACACAGAGAGTGCCAAAAATGATTACACATTTTAAGAAAGGAAAAAATCGTATTAAAATAGTAGTACTCGGTATATACTGCTAATATAGGTTATCTTACATATTGTTTCTTTTACCTCTTATAATTGCAAAAGTCAAACGTGATTTGGAAATTTTATTTATTATCCAACTTTATGGCTACGATTTCAAGCGGATACAAATAAGTTTAGTTGTAGGAGTGAATTGCTGAAGTTTAGATAGAAGTTTCTGCAATGGATGAAAACTATTGCTGCCTAAGGCCTTTTAGAAATCTTTAGTGCTTTCCCAAGAG
>CAUYQV010045429.1:0-27522 GCA_963574575.1 Galagoides demidoff
ACTAGAAATGCTGCAAAACAAGGGGGAAAAAACAGTTCTCTTTTGTGGTTGTCTCCCCCAGACTCTCCCCAGAAAGCTCCAAGCCTGATGTGGTCGGATGAGAGGTACCCTAGGCAAGCTCTCTCCCCTGAGAAGTTTACACACACAGACTTGCAAGAAGCCAGAGATTCTATTTCTTTTGCATCTCAGTGGGTTTTCATTCTTCCAACTTCTTCTAGTAACTTGAAAATGCCCTTACCTACAAATCTCCATCAGTCAGTATTTTTATTTTTGGCCAGTATCTGAGCACCAATTAGAAAACAGCTCCTCCTTGCCTGAAGGCAGCGGGCAGGGCAGGGCCTGAGCAGGCCAAGTGCCTCCCGAGGAGGAACCGAGGAAGGCATTCGCTAGGACTTAGCCCATGTCACTGCTACCAGGGGTTGGACACCGGAGCGAGGGTAACACATGCCAACAACTGAAGTCAAAACTTAATTTGGAAAACAGCTGCAGAGGGGGCTCTATCAGGGTATTGGCTCCTGGGTTTAAATTCTCAATATAGCACACTAAACTTCTCTACTCTCCTTATTTTAATCCAGACTGGAAAAGAGACGAAATGGCATCCTTTGGACAGTAACTTGTGAGAAATTCTTACAATGTTTTTCTTTATAAAACTGGGCAAGCCAGTGAATTTATTGGGCCATTTTTTAATAACTTTCATGCCCTCGTCCTGAATAAAACACATTTCGTGGTTGGCACTGCCCCTCACTCTCAGCCCCTCCTTTGTTCTTTCACTTGCATTCTCCCTTGGCCTAGGGGCCAAGGACACAGAGTCAGGGTGACCTCCTTTCATAGACCGAGTCCCCACTCCCCCATGGTGGTGTCTGCCGTGCTCCTCCAAGCTAGTGTCTGCAGAACTCTGATTCAGTTCCCTAATCTCCTGAAAACACACCCACAGCCCAGTTGCAGGGATCATCCTGCACGTCAGAACAATGGGCCTTTGTACAGCTCTCCTCTGGGTTACAGGAAAGATACAAACAAGAAAAACATGCTTTCAATCATATTTGCTTAGACTCCTATTCGAGTCTGTCCTTAAAAGCTGGAAGGAGAAACCATTAAGAGCAACCACAGCCCCACAACTGGTGTTGGGGCCACAACACAACCTGTGGGTTCTAATCTTCCCTCCTGCATCTCTGGAGGCAGCACTGGTAAGGGAGACCCTGTGGCAGGTGGGGTGATGAAGTCCATTTCTGGGAAACAAGCAATAGGTTGCTTTGTGGTTGAAGACAAAAGACTTGATCAAATAAGTAAGAGTCTTGGGAGCCCTCTTTGTGCAAAGCCTAACTGGGAGGCATTCCTACTAAGATGCTTCCATTTAGTTCTGCAAACAGCTACTGAGGCCCTGCTGTGCACCCAGCACTGTGCTTAGCCCTGGAGCTGAAAAAGATAGATTCTCTTCTCCCTGGAAACTCAGCCCAACAGGGAGGTAGGACACACACTAAGTGACTCAAATACTCAGGAGTCTGGAGTAGATGCTAATTTAAAGGTTCAAACAGAGGTTCAATTAAAAAAAAGAACAAGGAAAGAATAATCAGAGAGGCAGTAGAGCTTAGGGGGTAAGAATTTGAACCCAGAGCCTCTACCCTTTTAACAATTTGACTTAACTAACTCTCAACTTCCTCACCTATAAATTTGAGCATGATCTGAATAGCATCTGTTTTGTGGTATTCTTGAAAGGATTTTTTTTTCCAAGACAGAGTCTCACTACATCATCCTTGGTAGAGTGTCGTGGTGTCACAGCTCACAGCAACTTCTAACTCTTTGGCTCAAACGATTCTCTTGTCTCAGCCTCCCAAGTAGCTGGGACTAGAGATGGGGTCTCAATCTTGCTCAGACTGGTCTCAAACCTGTGAATTCAGGCAATCTACCTGTCTTAGCCTCCCAGAGTGCTAGGATTACAGGCTAGGAGTCACTGCACCCAGCCCTTGAAAGGTTTTTTTTTTTGAAACAAAGTCTCACTATGTCACCCTCCATATATTTACATGGCATCACAGCTCACAGCAACCTCAAACTCTTAGGCTTAAGCGATTCTCTTGCTTCAGCCTCCCAAGTAGCTGGGACTACACTCACCCACCACAATTCTCAGCTATTTTTTTAGTTGTTGTTGCCATTGTTGTTCAGCAGGCCCGGGCTGGATTTGAACCCCCCAGTGCCAGTGTATGTGGCCAGCACCCTAGCTACTGAGCTACAGGCACCAAGCCTGAAAGGATTTTTAAAGCCAGTGCTTCTGTCCTTCTCCACAGCACCTGGCATTTAGTAAGTGCTCAGTGTAAATATGAGATACTGTCAGGGCAGCACACAGTATTTTTTTTTTGCAAAATAATTATAATGGTATGCTCTATGACCACTCCCCCCAGATATTAATTTTAGAAATTTTCTTAATCATAAAGGAACCTCAAAAACTATGCTAAGTGAGATAATCTAGACACAAAAAAGACAAAGTATGACTCCATTTATGTGAAATATCTAGAATGGAAAAATTCATAGAGAAAGAAGAACAGATGTTACCAAGAGCTGGGGGGGGGCAGGAATGGGGACTTACTGCTTAATGGGTATAAAGTTTCTGTTGGCAGTGATGGAAGTTTGGCGGTGGTTACACAGCACTGTGAACACAATGCCACCGAATTGTACACTTAAATGGTTAGTGTGGCAAATTTCGATGTTACATATATTTTACCACAATGAGAAATTTTTCTTTATGGCTTCCCATTGCAAAAGAATAATACAAGATAATGACTGCTTTATGATAGAATAAAATGTTATTTTAGTCCAGCAGATTCTGTTCCCATATATGGGTACAAGAGTCTGGTCCTGGGACATCACCCTCTGTCCCCTGGATGGCTCCGCTGCAGCTCTCACCCCTGTCCCCTCCCCCAGACTCCCATTCAACTGGGACTCCCACTCTCAAGCCCCATATCACACTATCAACACACAAAGAGCTATTCAGAGATGGTCTTCTGAGCTCTACATCAGGGAGCACATACACGCGTGTGGGGCACTGCAGGGCTGGATGACCTTGCCTGGTGATATACATGGGAGTCTGTGCTTCTGCAAGCCTTAGGGGTGGGGAGACATGGAGCCTCCTCCAGGCTGTAAGGACAGATGAAAGAATTGAAAATCACATCTGTTTGGACTCCTGGTCTAGTCTACCATGGGTGCTGTGATGGTTAATTTTATGTGTCAACTTGACTGGGCCACAAGGTACCCAGACATTTAGTCAAATGTTGTCTTGGGTGTAACTATGAGGTGTTTCTCAGGAGACCCAGGTGTGGATTGGAAGACTCGGTGAAGCAGATGTCCTCCCAGATACGGTGGGTACCATCCAGCCTGCCAAAGGCCTGAACAGAACAAATGGGCTAAGAGAATTCCCCCCACTTGGACCACCTCCAAATTAGAACACTGGTGCTTTTCTTTTCTTTTTTTTTTTTTTTTTGAGACAGAGTCTTACCATGTCACCCTCAGTAGAGTGCTGTGGCATCACAGCTCACAGCAACCTCCAACTCTTGGGTTTAAGTGATTCTCTTGCCTCAGCCTCCTAAGTAGCTGGGACTACAGGTACCTGCCACAGCACCCAGCTATTTTTTGTTGCAATTGTCATTGTTGGTTAGCTGGCCTGGGCCAGTTTCAAACCCACCAACTTTGGTATATGTTGCCAGCATCGTGACCAGTGTGCTACCAGTGTCAAGCCAGCACTGGCTTTTGTCATGCCTTTGGACTTGACCTGAAACATCAGCTCCTCTGGGTCTTCAGCTCCCCAGTAAGACTAAATCTATTGGCTCAACTGAGGCTCCCGCTGGCCAACTTGCCCTGCAGACCTTGGGACTTGCCAGCTCCCATCACTGTGTAAGCCTGTGCCTTATAATTCTGTAATGTGTGATATAAAATACACACACACATCCTGTTGGTTCTGTTCCTCTGGAGAGTCCTGAAAAATACAGCATGGTTTCCATCTAAAAGCTGAGTACATTTCTGCCCCCTGGGTTTATGGTCACTTTTTCAAAAAAAAAAAAATTACAAAATAACTGGGCCAAAAAGAAAGCCCATAAAAAGGATAGACGTTTTAGAATTTTTTCCTTTAGGCTTCTGTTAGGCTTTTGAGGCTAGATGAGTTGGGATATCATAGAAGTTATTTTTCATGTTTTTCTGATAAATCCAAGAAAAGGATAAGGTTGTCCTGGGTTATATTTGGTTCATGTTAATCAAGTGTGATGAGAAAAGGCCTCTGATGGAGAGAACATTCTGGCAGGTCAGGGTCCCAGGCCCCAGCCACATTGCCCCTGGGAAGTGCCATGAAGTCTTGTGGACCCTCAGTCTTCTTAATCCCCCTCTGCAAAGTATCTCTAATGCTGCTTCCGGCTCTACAGCCCCAAAGAAAAGTTCCGTGAAATTCATACCAACAGAAAGAGCCATGCTCTTTCTGTTTTGCTTGAGCCACCAGTCTGTGGTATTTTTGTCATGGCAGCCTGGTAAGACAGAGCCCTTGATTGTTTGGGCATCTTAAGTAGAGGCACTCGGGCAGCACCTGTGGCTCAAGGAGTAGGGTGCTGGACCCATATACCAGAGGTGGCGGGTTCAAACCCGGCCCCAGCCAAAAAAACTGCAAATAAATAAATAAATAAAAGATTTAAAAAAAAAAAAACCAGTCAAAAAAAAAAGTAGAGGCACTAAGGCTATTTATGACTGTGCATCTGTGGATAGATTGATGGATTCATCACTCAGAGCCGACTTGGCCTAAGTAAGTTGACTTGACTGGCATCAAGTAGCAGCTAGTATCTTAGTTCTTAAGGCTTCCTGATGCTACAGTGAGTATGTGCTTTACATGAGGTCCAATTTTTAAATTTACTTATTTATTTTAGAGACAGGGGTCTGTCTATGTCACCCAGGTTGGAGTGCCACAGCCATTCACAGGCAGGATCACAGCTCACGGCAGCCTCAAACTAGGTTCAGGTGATCCTCCCGCCTCAGCCTCCCGAGGAGCTGAGACCACAGACACCCACCACCACCTCCGGCTACATGAGATCTGATTACAATCGTGAACCTCCATACTTTCCTTTCTATGAAAACACTACTTACAAAATAAAAAAAATACGTGGAGATAACTTTAGAACTTTCTCTTGGTAGTTTAGCAATTAGTAATCTGGGCTTAATTCTAATCTTATCCTCAAAACTTACTTTTCTCCTGGGGTAGGGATAAGGGTCCCTTAAAGGAAAGCCAAGAATCATCATCTGGGGAAATGTGAGACATGCACGAGCCAGAAAAATGTCTTTGGAACAGCCCGATCCAGTTGCTCCAAAGTCCTCAGCAGGCAGGTTAACAAAGACCTTGGCCCTCACGGTTAAAGACAGTAGACGTATGAAATTACTGAGAACACGATGAAGCTTCTCCACTGCGGAAAGAAGTCCACACACACCAGGAGCGAGACAGGGCCAGCCACGTGCCTTCTGCAAACGCGTGAGACAGGCCTTCCAAAGGAAATGCCTTCTGGGGGGGGGGGATCTCATCCTTGCTGTTTGAGGTAGAGGACAGACCACAACAAGGATGGTAGAAAACGGTCCCAGGGATACCTGTTGCAATGCTGGAAAAAAATAGGATGGCGCCTGTGGCTCAAAGGAGGAGGGCACCAGCCCCATATGCTGGAGATGGAGGGTTCAAACCCAGCCCCAGCCAAAAACTGCAAAAAAAAAAAAAAAAATAGGTCCTCTCCTAGTTGCCATTACCCCAAACTCAAAGGATGATAGTCATCATCAGAAAATTCATGACCTTTCCCACCTCAACTGATGGGAGGAAAGGAAGAATACAGCTGCTCTGAACAGCCGGAGTGGGCCCCGCAGCCCCTGCCCCTGGGCTGAGACCAGCAGCCCACTTCACTTTGTCCGGAGAACATGAACAACTGGGTGCGGCAGGTGTGAGTTTGCAGAGGCTGTGGGCTCCAGTGTGTAGGAGCGTAACCAAACCCAACTTCACCAGGACCCCGGCACGCTGCCTGGCAGCGGAAATGTAATCTGGCCACTTCCTGTAAATTTGGTCATTCCAGACATATGCTCAGTGAGATTCAGGTTCCAGGAGGGCCTGCACAGCACGCAGGAGCCAGTGCTTCGCAGCCTCTGTTTCCTGCCGGCCTCTGCTGGTGATGTGCTCTGTCCCAGCAGGCCCATCATCAGCTCGTCCCCAACCCGGCACTGGCTGGGGGAAAACCATGTGCTTATCAGATCCCAGACTGGGCGGACCCCCGGTCTCTGCCACTGCTGTCCTGTGGGCCCACTCCCCTGGCAGCAGGAAGCCTTGACTCTCTCCTCCTGTGCTCCCTCTGAGGCCACAGGCAGCCCCTGTTGCCCTGACGGACACTGACAGGATGTCCTTCCAGGACGTGGTGGAGTGAGAACATCTGTAAGAGTGCTTCCCAGATCCCAGACAGAACCCACCAGGAGACTGTCCCACCAGACTTTCCTCCTCCTCAGGCATCCCCCGGGCCCAGAGGCCTTAGTGCCATCTCAGGATGCCCAAACGATCGAGGGCTCTGTCTTACCAGGCTGCCATGACAAAAATACCACAGACTGGGTGGCTCAAGCAAAGGATCATACTATCTCACAGTTCCAGAAGCTGGAAAGTCCAAGATCAAGGCACTGCCACGGTTGCCCTTTGGAGGGAACTCTCTCTCTGGGTTATAGATGGCACTTTCTTCCTGTGTCTTCACACAGGGCTGGGGGGCAATCTCTACCTCTTCTTCTAAGGCCACCAAGCCCATCGGATTAGGACCCTGCCCTTACGACATCCTTTCACATTAATTACCTCCTACAAGCCCTGTCTCCAATATAATCATGGCAGGGCCAGAACGTCAACACGCTGCAGTGGGGGAGCAAAATCCATTCCATGGCCGCCCAGGTCTGGCGGGAGCCCTGTACAGGACCACCCAGTGTCCAGCCTTTGGTCTCTCAGGTCTACGTTCTTCCCTACCTGGGGCCCTGGACCTAGCCCTCTAAGGCAGGTGTCAGCCCTTGATTTGTGAATCAAGTGTGATTACAACACAGTGAGCACAAATTTATGAACTGTCAGTGCTGCTTTCCCACCACAGACTCCGAAGGCTGTGGCGGAGGCCGAGTGGCCATGTGGCTGCCCTGGCACCTTGCAGCAAGGCGAGTGGACCGAGCTCTGGCCAGTGTAACCGGGCTGACCAACCGTGTTTTGCCCAGAGTTGCTCTTTCAGCATGATCTGCAGTTTATATCTGGTTCTAGAAGCCTTTTTTCTCAAAGTCTCTCCCCTAAATTTAGTGACCTGTTTTGAAATTCAAAACAAGTTCAAGGATGGCTACGGTTCTGCAGCTGCCTAGAAGCTAGACTGGAGAGCAGGTGAGAAAGGAATCTCACAGGCACAATACACGTAAATAAATACCAAAATATTCCCCACCACACAATTACAATCAAAGCGGGAACCTTGTGCAATGGTCTGCTCCCTTGGGGGAGGCGAACCAGAGAGTGAGAAATATGCTCCTTTTATACTGTTTTTGACACTTGAGTTACCTGAATATATTACTATTTTAGATGGAGTCTCACTCTGTCACCCTGGGTAGAGTGCCGTGGCATCATCGTAGCTCACAGCAACCTCAAACTCCTGGACTTAAGCAATCCTCTTGCCTCAGCCTTCACATGCTTGTAGCTGGGACTAAAGGCATGTGCCATGATGCCTGGCTGGTTTTTCTTTTTTCTTTCTTTTTATTTTTTTTTTTTTTCAGCAGAGAATGGGATCTTTTGCTCAGGCTGGTCTCAAACTCCTGAGCGTAAGCAAACCTCCCACCTCAGACTCCAGAGTGCTAGGATTACAGGCATGAGCCACCGTGCCTGACCAATATATTACTATTTTAAAAGAACTCTGACAACAGGTGAATAAAATGAGAGCAGAGCAACATGGGGAAAAAGTATGAAATGAGATGACAAGAGCCCAAGGAGATCCCCCAGGTACAGGTCAGAATCAGTCAGCAAGCCTTGGACTCAAACTTTATACTCAGCAGTTCCCGAGAGACTCCCCCACACATAGCACTTAGAGGGCGCAGGGTGGCACCTCTCCCCTGAGGACAGGGAAACCCTGCCCTCAAACGTACACACTCGCAGACAGGCGCCAAGCACACCTGCAGTGAGGCTTAACAGTGTTCAGTGGTCCCTGGAGGTTCAGAGACCACCATGAAGAAGCAGAAGAAAAATGCAGGGGTGACCCTCCTGTATCAGCTTCCTGGGGCTGCCGTAGGAAGCACCCCAAATTTATTCTCACAGTTGCGGAGGCTGGAAGGTTCAAGATTGAGGGTAGCAGGGCTGTGAGGAAGACTCTGTTCCCGGCCTCCCTGCTGCCGTCTTTGGTGCCCCTTGGCTTGTGGAGGCCTCGCCCCATCCTCTGTCTTCCCTGTGTGTGTGACTGTGTCCATAGTTCCCGCTTTATGATGACACCAGTCACGTTGGATTAGGCCTCACCTTCCTGACCTCACCTTAATGAGTTAGATCCCACAACCAGGTCCAGATAAGACCATATTTTAAGGGGGTTAGGACTTCAACATTATGAATGGTAGTGGGGGAGGCAATTTAACCCATAACATTCTCTTCCTAAAAAGATCCTATGAATATGTAAATTCACTTTTTTTTTGAGACAGAGTCTGACTCTGTCCCTTTGATACCTTCTGTTTTGACATCTTCATAGCTCACAGCAATGTCAAACTCTTGGGCTCAAGCAGTCCTCCTGTCTCAGCCTCCTGACTAGCTGGGATTTGGGGCACCCATCACAACACTGACTAATTTTTCTATTTTTAGTAGAGATGGAGTCTTGCTCTTGGTCAGGCTGGTCTTGAACTCATGAGCTCAAGCAATCCACCCATCTTGTCCTTCCAGAGTGCTAGGATTACAGGTGTGACCCACTTGCCTGGCTAAAACCTCACATTTTTTAAATAAATTTTTATTTTAAATTAGCATAAGACTCACAAGAAGTTGCAAAAATAGTGCAGGGAATTCTCACATAGCCTTCAACCAAAGATCTCTTACATGAATATGATATGCTGAAGAAGTTAGGAAATTGATATTGACACTTATTATTACCTCTGGTAGAGATCTTATTTATCAGTTTTTACATACAAATTTTTAAATCCATTTACTTCTTTTTAAAAAAATGTTTTTGGAGATGGGGTCATGCTCTGTTGCCCAGGCTGGACTGCAATGGTATGATCATAGCTCACAAGTGATCCTCTTGCCTCCCGAGTAGCTAGGAAGAAAAATCCATTTTTTAGGTCCAATAATAACAACAGCAACAAAACTCTATAACTACATCATGTTTTAAAGATACAAAATAAAACTAGGACCCATAAAATCTAATCTCCTAACACAAAAGATAACTTACTGTTTCAACAGTGGCATTTTAACTATAGTGCTTGATTTGGGTTTATGAAATGTTAGTGGGCTATCGAGTTAGAGACCCAGCAGGTGAAATATTTTCCTATTATTTCCCTGGATCAATAAGTTCCGCTGGGTGTTTAAAGCCACCAGCTCAGTGCTTGGCAACCGTTCACTTTCACTTCCTCTCCAGGATCCAGGGTCCCCTCCCTCCATCACTCCGTCTTAACACTAAAACACTAATCCCCACAATTATCAGAGAGAGATCACTTTTAGGTCACCACTCTGTTTTTACTAACTTTGTGGGAAATGCAAAACCCTGTGTAGTAAGAGGTGAAAGGACTCACAAAATTCCTAAACTTAATTCAGGCTGGAGAGCACAAGGTCTCCCAGGGAAGAGGGGAATTTGTGATTTCTAGTGTGCAAATTCTATTATAATATCAAAGTGATGCTTCTGAGCAAACCCACACCTAGATGACGTCATCTGGCGAGCAGAACCCTGAAGTTATACAATGGGAAAAGGGCTCCCCTGCAGCAAGGGGGGCCAAGAAACTACAATAAAATGACAGAGAAATGAAGCCTCAGAAGGCTCATCTAGAGAAAGAACCTGCGGAATGAGGTTCTGGTGACTGGTGTCCTTACTCCTAGATTAGGAAAGGCACTGAGATGGCTGAGGACGGGCAGGAGAGGGTCACAGTGAGAGGACAGCCCACTCTCTCAAAGTTAACCCTGACATTCCCATACCCAGAGCCCTATACAAGTAGCCCCTTAGCCATCACTAAGAAGAATTAGTCTTTCCCTGGAAGAATTAACAGGGAAAATTGGGATTCAGTCAAAATCACCATCAACAGCATTTGTTTAGTTATAGTTTTTTTAAAAAATATAATGAAACATGAATTTGTTTCAATATTTATAGAATTGACAAGACAGTAAATAGTCTACCTGATTGAGAGAAAGCAATACTTACCCGGACCACCCAAGAGGCTGCGCTGGGCATGGATGGAACAGATTTCAACTGGCATCTAAATGGGTGAACACAGCCAAGGAAAACCTACTGAGGCCGTGCGACACGCCAGGCTGTCCTCTGGGCTCTGGACATACAGCAGTGAACAAGACAATGTTTTTGACCTTGTAGAATTTGTATTCTATAGGGACCCAACAGACGATGAACACCTGAATATCTGACACAATGTCAGACGTGATGAGTGTGACAAGAAACAAGGCAGTGTGAAACAACAAGCGGGGAGGGAGCTGGTTTAGAGAGGGTGGCCGTGAAATGCCCATGGGGAGGAAGGAGTCACTGGAGCAAGAATGGAATGACCTGAGGACGCCGCCCAGTGTTCCAGGCAGCAGCACGTGCAAATCCCCTGGGCCAGGTGCATACTCAGGGCAACTAGGGTGACCAGGTAGGTGAGAGAGGAGCCAGGTCACATTGGGCCTCTTGGGCCATGGTGAAGATTCTGGACTTTGTATAAATGACTGTAAAAAGCCCATTGGAGGATTTTGAACAACAAAGTGACAAACATATTTAGCTCTTATATAAAACGGAATAGATGAAATTACTAGAGGACTATTGCAGTATGAAAGGAGAGATGAGTGGCAGGAAATAAAACACTACAGCTCAAGGTGTAATGGACTGGACATAAGGTATGAACACAAGGAGAAGAATCTAAGATCAATCCTGGGTTTTGAATATGGTCAGTGTGGGAACCAAGAGGTCTTATGATGTGAGATCATCTCAGGGGACCTAATGGGACGTCATTCACAAAGCTTTAGGTGATAACCTATGAAAGAGATAAATTAAGTGTGCTTGATTGCAAGGCACACTGCATTAATGGGAAAGGTGGGGCTGGTTCAAATTACTGGGGCCAATAGGCCTAAAGCCAAGTATTCTTTCCCTTGGGGCCTGTCCCCAGGTGGTGACTGTGGCTTGGCCTGCACCAGTGCAATCTGGCCCATTGATTTAACCGGCAATAAGGCTGGTTCTACATTTCAGCCCCGCTAGCTGAGACGTCCAGTCCTGCCTGCTTATGGCGACACTGTCCCCTGCAGGGAGCTGGGCCCTGTCACTTTCCCTAACCCAAAGCAGCTAGCTGGAGCCCTGCTGTAAAAGGATGGGATACCCAGGACCTAGAAATTCAGGTTTCCAAACTCCAGGCTGAACCTCCCTTGGAACTGAAACTAGACTCAGTCAGCCTCACATTCCTCACTTCCCTGAGGGCAGCCAGCCACACCTGCCCACCTCGCCAACCTCGCCCAGGGCCACCTTGGAGTCTGACATTCTGATGCCGTGCTTGCCTTAGAAACTTAGTGCAACTAGAACAGAAACTGAATTTCCGAAAACAATTTTCACACAGCTTGTCAAATCACATATACCGTGGAAAGTGGAACCCACCTGTAGCAGAATAATTTGGAGTGAGTCTGTTTTAAAACAACAGGGAGAAGCTACCTGGATTCGGGCTTTCTTGGGAAGCGTGTCCTCCTAATTTGGACAAATGATCATAACAGCAAACATGTTGCTGATAATGAACTGACTGTGAAAAGTAATAAGGCTTTGCCGTTTGTGATTTGAACCAAAATGCATGCCCCGCCGGGGGCAGTATTAATAGGCAGCCACTAAGCTAGCAAACAAAACCAGGTCTTCCGAGAATTTTCAAACCTTGTTTCCAACTCCTTAGATGAATTTCCCTGACTCTAACTGGAGAACTCCAGAGGACTTTTGTCTGTCCTCTGCTCGTGACTCTGCCCCGTCTGTGCAGGAAGGGATACCCAGGGCTCCCTGTTGCTCCATCCAAAGTTTTATGGGGGTAGGAGCACAGTGCAGCTCTTCTAGGTGCTCAGGTGTCCCCAGAAGACAAGTTGACCCTGTGTGGGCTTTCCCAAATGCAAGAAGAAGCTCCCCAAGGAAAGTGGTGGGCCAGGGGTGTCCACTGAAGCCTTCAGGACAAGCATTAATACAAAGTCCTTGTGGGTGGTTTTGACCTTCAATGACCTTGGTTGTTCAACCTTACCTTCCCCTGGACCTATGTTATTCCTTCCAAGAGCTTATTCCTATTGCTCATTCTCCAGGCGGACTACCCAGCATAATTATATATTTCATCTTATGTATAAAGACTAACTTAGAAATAATGTTCATAGAGGCTATACATTTCTACTAACATATACGTGTACGATCATAAACTTTCATTCCCTCCCGTTTAATGACTGCTACCCCAGAACGCTTTTTAACACTTATTCACAGTCCTACCTTTCTCTCTTTTTTTAACCCACAACACTTTCAATTAGAAGCCACTGGGCACTGACGGTTGTCACCTTTTGTCAAGTGGATGAACACTCAGATTTGCATTTTTCTGCATCCACCAAGCATATCCAATTTTGTCAAAGAGCTCCCAGCCTTTCTTTCTGGTATCCCCACCTGACATCAAGGAATCTGCACTGGGGCTCGCTCTCCAGGCAGCGCAGAGAGCAGTGAAGTGCTACCTCGTGGCTGCAGGGCGCAGGTGGGCGTGGGTGGTTACACTTTCCAGAGGGCCTCGCACAGCAAGAGCCTGCCCTCGGCCTCCCTGATGCTGACGTGAAGGCCACAGCCACACAGCAGTTGCTCTTCACTCTAAATTCCAAGAGCTTTCCTGGAGGAAGGGACTGCAGGGCGGCGGCGTATCTGTGGTTCTTACGACTTTCAAAATACTTTGTGATCTGTAGGAATCGGACTTCTCTGCTTCTTCCCTTCGTCTTTCCTCCCGTAACTGTAAAACTTACTTTCCCACAACTGGAACTGAACAAGAGGACTCCCGGGATGAGAGGGCAGACAGCCTGTCTGACGCCACAGTGCAGCACAATCATCTGTGTTAAGAAGTGGTTTGATAAAGGAGAGGATGAGAGAGGGCCAGGCCGGTCTGTTAGTGGGACAGCTTACCCCGAATGTCAAGGGCCTGCTATGAGATGAGGTTATGAATGTGTTTCTAGAGAACTGCATGTCCCAGCCACCCTTTGTTAGCTCTGTGGCCTGAGATAATTACTTACCCTCTTAGGCCTCTGTTTTCTTATCTTACAAATGGGAAGAATTAAATCCATCAACACATGTAAAGTGACTTTCTAAGCGCCTAGCAACGAGTAATAATCCAGCAATTTTTAGTCATTATTTGTATTAAAAATAAACGTCTGGAGTCCCATAAGAGCAGTTTGGGGGTTCAACTGAAAGGATATTCTGTTTAGATGGAGTAACTGGGAAAAGGTTTGTGTAAAAAAGCAGTTTTTTAATGGCTCCTTGAAGAATTCCTAGAGTTCAGCCAGGGAAAGAGTGTAAGTAATGTCAGGGGCAGGAGCAGGACTCATTCCCAGTGGGGATTCTGAGTGATTAAAATTACACTTCTGTGTGAGTGAGTGAAGCCCTCCCTGCAATCAGACTTCCTCGGCATGTTCTCCACCTCCCAGGCACGGTGCAGTGGCCGGGAGGCATCAGCCCAGCTCCCGGGGTTACTCAGTACCTCTGCCGCTCCTGTTCACAGACAAAGAAACCGAGGCACCATTTCTCACAGTCACACTTCCAGGAAGTGGTGGAATCACAATTCAAACCCACACGCTCTGACGAGCAGAGAATGCATGTGTAAATGGAATCCACGCGACACCCAACTGCAAAAAGACCAGCAATACTGGCTGCACTGTGACCTCCCAGGCCCAAGTTCATGTGCTAAACCCCGAACCCCTAGTACTTAAGCTGTATTCGGAGACAGGGTCTTTAAAGAGGGAATTCGGTAAGCTGCGGTCATTAGGGAGGGCCCTAATCCAACGTGACTGGGACCTTTATAGGAAGAGGAGATGTGGACACACAGAGGGGCAGCCACGTGGGGACACAGGGCGAGGACGGCGTCGTCAAGCAAGGGGCGCCCAGAGGATACCGCTCTCCCAACGCCCTGATCGGCCTCCTGATTCTGCCACTGAAGCCCCCGTCTGTGGTACTTTGCTACAGGATCCCAAGCAAACTCGAACATCCAGTCATGGGCTAAGTCCCACAGCCAAACAGATGAAGACAGACAAATGCACACCAACTACCCAGATCACCTCAAGGTCAAGTGTGAGCTGATAGCAGCTGTGGGAGGCAGGACACACAGCAACAGAAGCAGAAAAGGTGTCGTCAGTTCCCACGGGGGCAGGTGGACTCGACCCTAAAGCGACTAGAAGTCTGTTCATCTGACAAAAAAGGAAGCACATTTTTATCTTCACTGATTTCAGAAAGCCCAAGTTTCAATCCTGCAGGTCCCTGCCACAAGGGTCTTAGTTTTGTAAGAACAGGAACCACTTTGGACATTTCACCAGGAGCAGGTTTTGGCGAAGAAAAGCCCTGTCCCTCAAACACTTGACCTTTTTTTTAGAAGCTTCCAGAAAGAGCAAGGTCAAAACCAGGCCAGTGAAATCCTGCCTCAGCCAATTTCTTGATAGTTTGTCTTGGGCAAAGGATTGCAGGTTCTACGACCTAGGTTTAGATAGCCCGACAAACTTGTTCAGTTGAATATTTAAAATGTTTCTTAAATTATAAAAATATTTAATGAGGGAGCTGAGGCCGTCATGTATCCTCGAAACACAAATGAAAATAGCCCATTTGGACACTCAGCTCAAACCCTCAGGCTTCCTCTGGCTGAGCCCCATCCCAGACCTGTCTGGAAGAGTTTAAGATGAAGCAACACAGAGAAGCGTTGAGAATCCTGGGGTGTGTAGGCACTGAGTTGGTGAGAGTTACTGCTAATATAATTATTCTGTTAGGAACTGGTGAAATAAACCTTGGCCTTCCACTGGCATCCTGGCAACTACATGGTTGTCAGGCCAGTGCCCAGGCAGGGGAGGGCAGCCCCATGTGGGTGCATGAACTTCAACTTACCAAGGAGAATGGTGTCCCCCCAAATACACACACACGAGGACGCAGGCGGTACCTCCCACTTCTGCCGGGGCAGGAACGACACCCCTGACTAGAGGGAATGGAACTGCTGAACGGGCTGAGATGCTGCTTCCCAAGGAAGGCCTGGGACAGCTGAATCAGAGGATACTTTTCTTTATGAAAACCAGATTAACTCCAACAGGTAAACCTTGGCTCCTCCGGATAGGGCAGCACATCAGAGTGTTTCTGCCACAAGAGTTGAGACATTTCATGAACAAAGGTGCCCCCATCCCGGCTCTACCTACAAGGCAGAAGTATTCCATCTGCGTGTGGTTTTATCTCTACAAAGCCAAACTGGTCTGGAGACTGGGGTCCCAGGGTGAATGGGGGCTCAGGGTGGGGTGGAGCTGTCTGTCCCAGCCTGTCCCCTCAGGTAGTCACATATTCCAGGCACTTGCCCTTCCCTCCACCCCAGCGCTTCCTCCTATCTGTGGCAAACACAGAGCCATCCCGAGAGGAGAGAGGGATCTTCAGCTCCCTAAACACATCCAGAGAAACTGCCGTCCAGCCTCACATGGTGACATTTCTGGAGCTCTCACAATCTGAAGGGATTCGAGATGACAGATGGAACCCACATGATCCATGACAGATACAGCCTTGGAAAATGTCAGCATTAATATTTAAAAGTATTTGAATAACTGCCCCGTTTGTCTCACTTAACATGGCAGGCACCAGTGGGCTGGCAGCGTGTCTCCCTGTGTGGTTGGGAGGAATATGCCCAATCAGCAAGACGTGTCACGATATAGATGTGAGATTCAAAGTTGCCTTGAGAAATTACACTAAACTTGTTAAACACGGCATCAGAAGACCCCAAAGCTCTGGGTACACAGAATTTACATCATGCAAAAGAAGTTATGAGTGCTGTGGAAGTTTTCTTGGGGGCTTCGAGGGCTCTGTTGATGACAACAGCTGAGAGAAGGTATGTCATTTAGGGAAATTGTAAATGAAGATCCTTATTAAAATATGGTAACCACTTCTCAATCTAGGGTCAAGGGCAGGAGCCAGAAAGCA
Source organism: Galagoides demidoff (assembly GCA_963574575.1). Lineage (NCBI taxonomy): Eukaryota > Metazoa > Chordata > Mammalia > Primates > Galagidae > Galagoides > Galagoides demidoff. The sequence continues at coordinate 16,347 of CAUYQV010045429.1, forward strand.
CCTTCTTTATGTTCATACGCCCCTTCCTCACCCCTCCCCCAACTTGCAGAACCCAGGGCGGGTAGTACAGTCTCAATGACAATTTAAAATGCTCCTCTGACTTATGCATTCCTCTTCCCACCTGCCTGCAGAGCCCAGCTCTCCTCCCAGGGTGCATGTCTATAGTTCTTTAGAGACGTATGAACCAATTGTGACTGCCCTGGGACAACCCTAGCAAAGTTCTTGTTCTGATGTCTTGATTCTGTGGTCTGTGCTGTTTCAGCACCAATGCCTGAAAAAGGGTAAGGGAGGAAGCAGGTGCGGGAGATTAAGGAGAATTGAGCCAAATCTTCAGCCTTAGGGCCCCACCCTGAGCAACACCCAGAGGCACAGGCTAGGGCAAGGTTAATGGCAGAGTCTGGTGGGGTCCTGCGGAAGTAACCTTGACCTTGGAAGGGATCATACTCAAGATACTGCTGTGCTCAGAGACTATTTTCCCCACCTCTATGTCACTTGGGGCACAGCCAGGGCCAGGACTGGGGCTGATAAGGCCCACAGTGCTCAGGGTCATGCCTAAAGCTCAGCGCCTTCTCAAGTTTGGGGTCCTGCTTCCTTTCTTTCCTCCACCCCATCCTGGTCAAGCCACCCCCTTTCCGTCATCCTTCTCTTCCAACCTAATAATGTCATTTCAGGATTTTATTCCAGGCAAAGTTCTGAGAAAATCAAGAATAGCTCCTGGATAGAAGATACAATTGTAACATCTTGCCTATCCATGGAGTGCAAAGTGAACCCAATTCAAGAATCATTTCTTCAATATTCCTTGGGTGAAGGCATTTTTCCAGTCTGCTGAAGGATTCCAAAACAAATGAGAATGTTCCTCTCCCTCTGGGGTGCACACTGAGGAATGAAGGCTGCCCGAGGGAGGCATGGAGAGATGCAGGTCGGGCACCCTGTGTAGACAGCACCCCGTCCAAGGCCCTGTGCCCGGCACAGCCGACCGGCATCAGCGCTCTCCCGGGGGATGCTGCCCGCCACAGTGAGCCACTGTGTGCAAGTGAAAGGACCACGCCTCTGAGCCTCCACACCCTCACTGTCGAAGTGAACATAACACTGCCTTAGGGGGTGTGTATTCATCTGGGTTTTCCAGAGATACAAGACCAATGGGAAGTACCTAGCAATATACAGAAAGAGAATTGCCATGAGAGATTAGCAACCCCGGTTATGGCAGCCAAGAAATCCCACAATCTGCAATTTGCAAGCTGGAGGCCCAAGGAAGCCAGGGATGTGGTTCCAGTTCTAACTCAAAGGCCGGAGAACCAAGGAAGCCAATGGTATAAGTCACAGTCTGAGTCTGAAAGCCCAGGAACTAGGAGCACCAAAACTTGGAAGCCAGAGGAGATGGGTGCCCTGGCTCAACAGAGAGCAAATCGCCCTTCTTTCACCTTTTGGTTCCATTGAGGGTCTCCACAGATTGGGTGATGCCCACCTGCCTTGCTGAGAGTGGATCTTTCATACTTAATCCACCTGTTCAAATGCTAACCCCTTCCAGAAACATCTTCACAGACACACCCAAAAATAATATTTTATCAGCTATTTGGGTATCCCTTTGTCCAGTTGGGTCGACACATAAAATAACCATCACCTTTTCTACCCTGAAATGCAGGACAAGATCATTACCTCATTTAAGCACAAACATCTATTTAGTTTAGTTACGTTAGTATGATGACCTCCCCCTGAAATGCTCATAACTGCTCAGTCATTTTGTAACCTGGAGAAGTTTGGGGATTACTGCCTGAGAGGACACTCCTTCCACAGGCATCTGACTTGCTTTGGGGGAGGAGGAATGCTGGGCTCTGGCAGACTCTTGCCCTACCCGTCTTAAGAGAGTTGAGGCTCCAGAATCAACAGGGCTTGAACAAGGGTCAGTTCTGGCCTTACAACCCGCAGCCAAGTATCATAGCTTCCACCAGAGTCTGAAAGCAGATTGGCTTTGGGTTGTCTCATGCGTCCTTGGAGAGGTAGGATGTGGTCCCTTGAGAAAAGGACATTCGGCAGTGCCTATACTCAGTGATTAGGGCACTAGTCACATACACGGAGGCTGGCAGGTTCAAGCCTGGCCTGGGCCTGCTAAAGTAACAATGACAACTGCAACAAAAAAATAGCCAGGTGTTGTGGTGGGCACCCATAGGCCCAGCTACTTGGGAGGCAGAGGCAGGAGAATCACTTAAGCCCAAGAGTTGGAGGTTGCTGTGAGCTGTGATGTCATAGCGCTCTACTGAAGGTGACATAGTAAGACTGTCTCAAAAAACAAAAAGAAAGGACACTCAACTTTTCTTGGGAAGAAACTGTAAGGACACTCAGGTTGAACTGAGATTTTAGTCACTATGAGAATTAAATCATTTCTTTGATTTAGACTTTACCTAAATGATATTAAGCTGATAGACTACAGAGTGGAAAGCATAGCACAGTGGGCTGCTTCGGCTCTTCTCTCATTGCTTGATGAATTTTAACTTGGGTTTATCTGTAGACTCCATCTCTGTGTCCTTCGAGAAGAGGATTTTAAGCAAATAACACCTTACAAGCAAAAGCCATTAATTGATCACGAGTTCCCTTTCAAAACATTTGTTTATAGATTTTACATCTCCGTGATACTCATTTCTGTTGGTGCACAGTTGTCTTCAGCCATTTCTCACTTGAATGAATCTGTGGGCACATTTACTAGACCAAAGGGGCACTGCGCTATGTCATGAAGCGTTTGTGCAAACAGAAGTAAAATTACAGTGCCATCTTCAGGAAACTGAAAGTCTTTCTTTATGAAACACTACATATGCTGCTCCCAGTCACCTAAAAATGTTCCTGGATTTGAAGATTAATCTCTCCCTTGTGTTATGAAAAGAGCAGGTGAGGCAAAGGATAAACACAGGGCCGCTCTTTGCAGTGAAATGTAATAAATGTTCCCGATAACCACGGAGCCACTAAGGATTTAATGCTCCGGGAACCAGAGAGGGTCTGACTTCCCGGTTTTATGGCCTCAGATTTTATCACAGATGGCTAGGGGAGGGGAAAGAAATTAAAGAGAGAATCAAAGTTGCCTTTGTTGCATAGGAGCTGCCTCTGTTTTTCTTACTCTTGTCGGGGCTGCTGACACTGGGGACAGGATGCATTCCTAGATGCACGGGGCAGGATGCTGTGCTAAGAGCGGGGACTTACTCTCCATGCTGACCCTGGAGCTGAGGAGTGGCCTCTTCCAGGAGTGGCCTGGCACTCGGAGCAGGAAGTGTGATCACAGCTGATCCCTGCACCCCTCCCTGGCTGTACATCTGCCCACACTGGCAGAGTCCAGGGGACCAGGGAACATGCCCCAGCCCCCTCCCCTTCAGACCACACTCCCCCGGTTCCTGGAATTCAGGAGTTCCTTGTTTCAGTAAGGTTTGCTGTTCAGATTCCTCTTGGGAGCTACTAACAGTTTAAAGTCTAAGCCTACTTTTAGGCAAATAGGTAGGAGAAGGCAGAGAGGGTTTTTTTGCATCTGCTATTTCTCAATTGTCTTCAGCTCAAAATAATTTTATGCCAAATGGCATATTTGGGGGTGGCATGTTCTGATCCCCCACAGTATGATGTAAGGAATTCATTGTAAGCCTATGCCCTTCCGTCGACATTCCCAGCCTAACAAAATAGCATAAGCTTGAATTAAACTTCCTAACTTGGTCACAGAAATTGGGAGGTAAGGCAGAGAACGTGTGACGATCTCTGTGGTTCATTTCCCCTTTCTGAAAGATGTGAACAATAATATCTATTTTTCCAGGGCTCTGTGAAAATCCGAGATAACGTCTGCTACGGATTTGGGATTTTCCCCAACAGAAGCAGACGATATAAGTATTTTATTAGCTACTACTAAGTATTTTATTAGCTAATTCCTGCCATTTGTCAATGGCCCTTTTAAAATACAGGGCTGGGTGCTATCTGAGTGGTAACAAATACAAAATCCAGATTCCCCACTCCCTTGGTGCTGAGTCTGACTCAGTGTTACAGTGCCATCTCCTTTAGCTGCTACCTCATAGCAGACTTGAGATAAGCTAAACTACCCCGTCTTTTTCCTCTTTCCTTTATTTAGCAAAATCTTCACATTAAGTGCTAAATGGCTTATCTCTGTGAATCTCACTTTATTGGTTGCAGTTCAGCATTACAGCCCATTGAAATTGTTTTGATTCTCAAGATTACCTTCTATAACAGTAGCTTCCCCCATCTTTGTCTCAGCAGCCCACATTTGACAGTCATGTCTTCTATTCTTTATCCAAATCATTAATAGGAATATTAAGACCACCAAAGGCAAAGTTATCAGCCTCTCTACTCCCAACTTCACTGCTTGGTAGAAGACAAATCCCTTTGCAAAAAGTCAGTTTTACATTATACCTACTGTTAGATTTAGAATATAGAAAATTACATGATTATTATGTATAAGAAGTAAATTTTTTAAAAAAGATGTCTAGGCTCAGCTCCTGTAGCTCAGTGGCTAGGGCACCAGCCACATAGACCGGAGCCGGCAGGTTCAAACCCAGCCTGGGTCCACCAAACAACGATGACAACTACAACCAAAAAATAGCCAGCATTATGGTGGGCGCCTATAGTCCCAGCTACTTGGGAAGCTGAGGCAACAGAATCACTTAAGTCCAAGAGTTTGAGGTTGCTGTGAGCTGTGACACCACAGCAGTCTACTCAAAAATATGTAATTTCATTGAATCTTTTTCAATCTTGATAAATAACTGTAACATTTTCCAGTTTGAAGAACATATGGATCAACTCCCCCAAACATGACGATGTCCCTACAGGAATTCAAAATAAAAAATAATATTAAGCCACAAAAAAATTTAATCTTGCAAAATGAGACACAGGAAGTCTAAACGAGCCGTTCCCTAGATTTTCCTCATTTTTGTTGTATATAGGTTTTTTGGTGGTGATGGCCGTTTTGGGTGTCATGTTTTTACTGTCACTGTAGTGGTGCTCCAAGCCTGTGACTGGCCAGTGTTTCGTCACCTAACAGAATTCTCGAGCACAACCATGAAAATCATCAGGCTAGGGGAAATGGCTATTATTTGAAAAATTCATAAAAATTTCAACACAGAGTTGGAAGAAACATTAGCTGTAGCTAACCCAAATCCCCATCAGTAAAAAGGAATACTTAATGCTTTACAATTCACAGGAAAAAAAGGTTCACACGCATCTCGTTCTTAGTTCCACCCTGCCAGGCGCCGCCCCATCCGTCTGCTCCTCCCCCACGCGTCCTCCACTCTGTGTGGCTGAGAGCGGGTCTCCCTGCCCGCAGGTGGATGCCAATTAGCCCACCCCTTCTCCTCCCCAGGGGGCGTCTGCTGGAAAAGCTTCCTTGACCCTAAAAAAGATACAAGGAAAGACAACTGTGGGGATTGTCGTCATTGGATGGGGGGCAACTCCTTTGAGAAATTTCTCTTTCACAGGAAACATTTCTTTCTTGACCAGTTTGAGCCAGGTTTTCCGTGGTATACAGCCAAAACTGTCCTGACCAATCCAGGGAGGCACTGGAGGGCCATTAAACAGGGGAGAAGCGGAGGCTCAGGGACGTTACTTCACAAAATAGCACAGGAGGGCAGCGCCTGTGGCTCAAAGGAGTAGGGCGCCGGCCCCATAGGCCAGAAGTGGCAAGTTCAAACCCAGCCCCAGCCAAAAAAAAAAAAAAAAAAAACCACAAAATAGCACAGGAGACAAGCCAGCACTAACCACCCCCCCATGAGTATTCTAATTCAGTCTACTACAGCCCAGACCATCCAGGCTGCTGCTTGAAGCACCCCCTGCCATGCCTTCTCCATGCGTTCCACTCACATTCTATTTCTTAAAACTGAAAAGAAACTTGATTCTGGAGGCGGCACTGGGGGGTGTTATGAAGACGTGTTGCTCCTGTTCACAAGAAGATGGTCCCATCATGGACTCACCTGCCTGCCAGGTGGAGCCATCTCAAGGTTGCCACTCAAGGCCTAGCTGTTCAGGATGCAAGCAAGATGATTCTCAGCTGTGTCAGGGTTTGGGCCCAGGAGAGATGTCAGAGGCAGCTGGGACACCTTCAGCATCAGCTGTAGAGTCCTGGCTTAAAAGCCTGTTGTTCATCAGCCCAGCGGAACCTTGCTTCCTCCCAGAGCTAGAGGATATTAGAGGGTAGAGAGGTCTCAGAGATGAACTCACCCAGCACATCATTGCACAGGTGACATGCATGGACCCTAATTGTGCCCAACTTTAGCCAATTTAGTGGCAGAGCTGGGGCTGCAACTCAGCTCCCCCTGACTCCCAGCCCAGGCCATTTCCTGGAAAGTAGGAAGTTCCAGGAAATGTCCCAGGTTGGGAGTCAGGGGGAGCTGAACAATGAGCATGGTAACAACTTGGACTTTTAGTGACGTATAATTCTTAAGCAGAAAGGGACCCGGGTGCAGTGGCTCACACCTGTAATCCCAGAACTCTGGGAGGCCTAAGCAGGTAGATTGTTTGAGCTCAGAAGTTCAAGACCAGCCTGACCAGGAGCAAAACCCCATCTCTACTAAGAATTTAAAAAAATAGCCAGGCACTATGGCGGGTATTGTGTGCTGAGTAGTCCCAGCAACTCAGGAGGCTGAGGCAAGAAGATTGCTTGAGCCCAAGAGTTTGAAGTTGCTGTGAGCTATGATGCCACGGTACTGTAGCCAAGGTGACAAAGTGAGACTCTTTCTCAAAAAAAAAAAAAAAACAGAAATGTACTTTGCTTATACTATGGAGATCCTGGTTTGGGTCCAAACCGTACTTAGACAGGATTGCGATTCAGGCATGTCTGGAGGAGCCGTGGTATGGACGCCTACGCCTTATACACGAGGGGCCCTCCTGAAAGAGGGAAAGCCACTGTGCACATGCTCTGTCTCTGCAGAGCACCCCAAGTCACACAGCGGGTAAGTCACAGAGCCCCAGGGCTCCCCAGGCCCCACCACGGCGGGGTCTGCCCTACAAGGCTGTACCTGCCGTGCTAAATCACCCCCGAAAGGAAGTAACAGCTAACACATGCCTGTTTCCAATTTGTGCCAAGAACAATTTCAGGAACCTTCTTCACAGTGCTTTGTTTAACCCTGTGACCTCCTGGATCAGTTTCCTCTGGCTGCTATAACATATCACCACTCGCTTGGTAGCTTAACACAACAAAATGTATCCTCTCACGGTCAGGGAGGCCAGAAGTCCGAAGTAAAGGTTTGGGGCAGAGCCATGCTCCTTCCAAAGCTTCCAGGGAGGATTTTTCCTCACTTCTTCCAGCTTCCTGTGGCTTCCGGCTTCCCATGGCTTGTGGCCAAGTCCCCCCATCTCCGCCTCCAGCCTCACGCTGGTCCGCCGTGGCCTTCTCTGTGTGTCTCTGTGTCTCTCCTCTCCCTTTAATGACACCAGTCACGGCATTTAGGGCCTGCCCTAAATCCAGGAGGATTTCACTTCGACGTCCTTATCCATTATATCTGCAAAGACCCAATTTCAAAACAGTCACACTCCGAGGTCACTGGCAGAGGGAATTTGGGGACTATAGTACAGACAATTTCATGGTTAGAGGCCCAGTAACACCTGGAAATTTGTTCTTAAATTGTGAATACTCTTACAATTTAATTCCCTGGGCATGTAGAATTCCTACTCAAATTTTTATTTTTTTAATAAAAGATTTGCTTCTTTGTACAATTCTGAGATTTTTCTGTCTCTAAAGAAAGAGAAACCTTCCGAAATTATCTACCGGACATTGAATTACAACGGAAAAGCAATTCAGCATTGGGCCACTAGATGTCACATTCTCACAGTTTGAGACACAGATACTCTTGGAACAAATAAATTACCCTCAGCAAGAAAGAACATGTTTAAATAGGTTCAAAATCAGATACTAGGTTCATAGAAACTAGAAGGTGTTTGTGACAGTGACTGATTCTTTAAGGAAGAAAATAATAAGATAAAACTCGATCCCCGCCTACTCCCAACCCCTAACCCTTATTGAAAGAAACAGATTGTCTATAAGCTTCTAGCTGAGCCTTATGTATCAACATCTTGCATAAGAGAGAGGGAGCTTTCTGATATTTCTGCAGCTCCACGTGACAACCTCTGGCATAGAAATTGCCCAGGAACCTTTGCCACCCCGGAGCTCGTCCCCAGTCGGACTTTTACCATGAGGTGGTGGTGGTCATGGACATTGATTTACAGAGGTAGAAAGGCCATGTGTGTGGACATCTGGGTTTGTTTCCCGGCTCTGCCACTGACCACCTGCATGTCTCTGGCCAGGTCATTTCACCTTGCTGAGGCTCCAGGCTCTCACCTGTACTTTTATTTTATGAAATACCTGTACGTGTATGTAGGTAGTAACTGTGGGAGGAGGTAATATGTTAATTCACATGATTGTAGTAATCACTTCACAATGTATACATATACCAAATCGTCACATTGTATACTTTAAATATATAAAATTTGAGTTGTCATTTATACCCCCAAGGAAGCTGAAATACATAGATAATATGATATAAAAATAACAAATAGTAATATAATATTTATTTGGCAGACTTATTATAGTGGTTAGGAACAATGACTTTAAAACACCTTCCCCACTCAACAGTGGTGGATTATACTTGACAGCTATGTGGCCTTAGGCAGATCACTGCCCTCTCAAAACCTCAGGTTCTTCTTCTGATAAACAGTGATAAGCTGGGAACGTCTTGGCTCTCACCACTCTCTGGGTCTGCCTTTCCGTCTCAATGACGCCTTCCCTGACCAGACTATTTAAAGCTGCAACTTCCTACACCTTCCCTTTCTCCCTTCCCATTATTCACACCACCAGACATAATATTTGATTATTTGTTTATTGCTTCAGCATACCAGAATGGGGTCATGGGCAACCGTCTCATTCACGGTTATATTTCAGCATCTAGAACAGTGCCCAGCGTGTGGCAGGCATTCTAGAAATATCTGTTGTAGGAATGGAGGAATGAATGGTACCTACTTCCGTCAGTAGCTAGAGATTTAGATGAGGATACAAGTGCAACGTTTACCAAAATGACTGGCACTCAGTAGATGCCCAGTGAATGGTCGCAGTCAGTATTATTACATGTATGTCCTTGGGCAAGAGATTTAATCTCTCAAAACCCTAGTCACTGAATTTCTAAGTGGAACACAGATTCACTATAGGATTGAGAAAAACACGTAACACTGAGTTCCAGCTAACACCTGGCACTTGTCCATCTATCAGGGTAGCAGAATCAAGACCCTGAGAGTTGGCAGCCCCGGCTTAGCCCCTCAGAACTCACAGAATACACCGCACTCATTTCCTACGTCTGTGAGAACAAATCACCACAAACGTGGCGACCTGGACGATGGACATTCACTCTCACAGTTCCGCAGACCAGAGCTCTGAAATCACGTTGCGCCAGTCCACACCCCCTCTGAATCCTCCAGGGAGGCCCTCCCTTGCCTCTTCCAGCTCGTGGTGGCTCCAGGGGTTCCTCAACGGTGGTGGCATCACTCCAAACCCTGTCTCATCCTCACGTGGCCTTCCGTATCTCTCCCCTTGGTGTCTCCTGTGACACTTGTCACTGGATTGAAGGGCTATCCAGGTAATCCAGGATGAACTCATCTCAAAATCCTCCACTTAATTACCTATGAAAAGACTCCTTTCCAAACAAGGTCCCATTCACAGGGACTAGACTTGGACATGTATCTGTGGAGTGGGAGTCTCTATTAAACCTGCTACATGTGTCCTTCAATATCTGTTGCTTCAAGAAATTAGGAAACAAAGCTTAAGCCCTGTGCATTTGCTATTCATGAAGTCTAAGAGGAAGAGTCACGGCCAGTGCCTGCTGGACTCTGAACTTGCCTCCACCAAGGTCTCTGTCCTATGTTTAGGCTGCACGCCAAAGAAGTGTTTGTGATTCAAAATGCATTTCCCAAAGATACAATGTTGTAAGTGGAAGTTAGATTCTCAGGCACATCAATCTGCAAAAGCTTAGAGACCTGTAAAACAGCTGACACTGCATACTACTGAATTTCTAAATCACAGTTCTAAAAATTAATAATGGAAATAATAATAATAGAAAATAATTTCCTGCCTTAAATACTAATCCTCCTTTTTTTTGAGACAGTTTTACTGTGTCGCCCTGAGTAGAGTGCTGTGGCATCATAGCTCACAGTAACCTCCAACTCTTGGGCTCAAGCAATTTTCTTGCCCAAGTAGTGGGACTACTACAGGTGCCTGCCACAACACTCAGCTATTTTTTTGTTGCAATTGTCATTGTTGTTTAACTGGCCCGGGCCAGGTTTAAACCCACCACCCTTGGTGTATGCAGCTGGTGCCATAACCACTGTGCTACGGGCACCGAGCCATACTAATCCTCCTTAGAGGAAGATGAGGAGGTAGGTGGACTTTCTGGTGGAGATTCTGAGGGACTGTAAAGGATGAGGTCATGATTCCTTACCTAATTTAATTTCCTGTTTTACAAGTTTCTTTCTCCTAACGTAATTGATTATGAGTCAATTGGCAGAAAGAAGAAACAAGGAGCGATTTTTCTGAAACTCATTAAACTCCCCTAATCAAAACATTTGTCTGTAAATATTCTTACCGTTTCTTCATAGACAATAATATCAACTAATCACGACAGTTGTCACTTCTTTTCTTCTGTTTTCGTTTCATTTTATTCTCTTACGAGGCTCAATAGACCCCTCAATATGATGTTAAACAAAAGTGAGGATAGTGAATATCCTTATTTTGATTCCAACTTTAAAAGAGATACTCTTAGTACTGTGTTAGTAACCGTGCAAATGTCTTCTCCTGATGTGAAACTTCTCCACAGAGTCTTTTGCACTTTTTAGTTTTAGCGAAGTCCAGTTATCAATTTTCTCTCTTAGGGATTTTGTTTTTACCGTCCAATCTAAAAACTCTTTGCCTGACTCTCCAATTATTTTCTAGAAGTTTTACAGTTTTATGTTGCATATTGTCTTTACCCATTTTGAGTTGATATTCTTTTTTTTTTTTTTTTGAGACACAGCCTCAAGCTATCCCCCTGGGTAGAGTGCCATGGCATCACAGCTCACAGCAACCTCCAACTCCTGGGCTCAAGCGAGTCTCCTGCCTCCGCCTCCCAAGTAGCTGGGACCACAGGTGCCCGCCACAACGCCCAGCCATTTTTTGGTTGCAGCC